>JAJAGP010006353.1:0-22551 GCA_025084515.1 Ancistrus triradiatus | reverse complement strand
TGTTGGAGTTATTGCTGCACAGGGGGGTCACACCAGATACTGAAAGCAAAGGTTCACATACTTTTGCCACTCACTAATATGTAATATTGGATCATTTCCCTCAAGAAATAAATGACCAAGTATAACATTTTTGTCTACTTTTTTAACTGGGTTCTGTTTATCTACTTTTAGGACAAAAATATAGAAAATTCTAAAGGGTTTACAAACTTTCAAGCACCACTGTATTGTGACTGTCAGCTTGCTTCAAGAAAAATCTGGAGACTGTTTTTTGAAATGTGCTGCTCGTATAGCCAA
Organism: Ancistrus triradiatus; assembly: GCA_025084515.1. Classification (NCBI taxonomy): domain Eukaryota; kingdom Metazoa; phylum Chordata; class Actinopteri; order Siluriformes; family Loricariidae; genus Ancistrus; species Ancistrus triradiatus. Next base: position 22,257 of record JAJAGP010006353.1, on the reverse strand, counting down.
ATAACCGGAATATCAGAGTTTCAATCATGTACATTACTGGGAGTGAGAACAGCTAGGATATTTAATAATAATTTTAAAATATCTAATTACTATTTAAGATATTCTCTGTATTAGACAAAGAATTGGCAAGTATAGGCAATAAAACATGCAAATGAAACAATCATGAGTCACAGACATGAGGCAGTGGACTAATGGGAAAAGTTACAGCTGGGGATGGTTAGGATGGGGTGGGGTTATCCCTCAGCTCTCACAGCCCATATTCGCATGAAATGCGTCCTTAGCCATGCTGAGTGGGGTTGGGATGCAAGCGTTAAGTTAAAGATAGGTGGACAATTCGTAGGCGAGAGGCAGGACGATCCTACTGCAGCTTCACTCCATTGGTTTTTTTGTCATTGGGGAAAGCTCTGGGAACACACACTCTGATGCACTGAGCTTCACGGCTTCACCGCGCGGCTCACTCAGACTCCTACAATGGCGAGAACATCCACCAACGACAACCTGAGTCGCTCTCCGTCTCAGGAGAAGAAGAAACAGAAGGTAGGCTTTGAGGGAGTGGAGCCGGGCGGAGCGGAGACCAGTCGGGATGGGGTGATGCTGATCGGGGCTGGGGAAGGCGCACACCGGGGCTCGGTCAGCAGTAGCAAGAGCAAGATGGGGCTGTACAGAGCGCGTGCGGGCCTGAGCGGGGCGCGCCGGACTCATCGCCGCAGCGCCGGTTACCGGAGACTGCAGAACTTCCTCTACAACGTGCTGGAGAGACCACGAGGCTTGGCTTTCGTCTACCACGCTTATGTGTGAGTACATCTACTGCCTCGCTGCCTGTCCCACTACAGCGTTCAAAAACTTTTGCACAACTGCACGTTTTGCCGCAGGACGCATTTCAGACCAGTTCGTTGTTCTGCTTAGTTACAATGCATTGTCACGTTCCTCAGCTCCGATTCATTGAACGTGCACCGTGACGCTGCTTGGTTCGAAAGCGCGACACACCTTGTATGCAGAAGAGTGTCTGAGCTGCGCGTGCTGCCTTCAGCACCGGTCAGCTCCCGCGCTGCTTTACTGCACGAGTTGCTTTTCCACGCGCGCGGTTCGGTGCACTGCAGCTATCTGCTGTCGAACCTCTTCTCCTGAAAACCCCCACCATGCTGTACCATCATATCTTTACCGACATGATTCATGCACTTAGAATGGAGAAGTTGGTGATGGGATTATTTTAGCCTATGTGTTGCTTGTACGCTAAGGTACAGTCAGGTTCATAATAAATTAATGTACCCTTAAAGGAACCTTTCATACCTTCCATTTAAATTGGTTATGGCTTGATGAGCTCTAGGTCCTGTTTTGTAATCAGTCCTGAACTACTAGAATAGCCACATTAAAAAGCCACAATGGCCTTTTCTGTATATTTACATTTGAACATATAGTGAAGGCCAACAGATAAACTGATAAACTCCAACATGTATTAGCATTTAGTTTCTCCTTTTGCCCTACTAACACTGTGCACTCGAGCTGGTGTGGAGTCTACAAGTTTGTGCAAAATCAAACGGTCCATGTTATCTCAGCATGACTTCACAACATTCCAGAGAGCATCTTGTGATGTTACTGAATGCTTGGCTTTCTCTGTCTTCAAGTTCACCTATAAATGTTTGATGGAGTTTAGGTCAAGTGACTGCAGAGAAAACTCCATGACAATCAACACTTTTTGATCTTATTCATCTTTAAGTAGTTGTTGCTTTGAGATACGTTTTATGTCATTATCATGCTGCAGTTGAAATCTTTTCCCACAAAGATCTAAACTAGCATTTTCAATAGTGGTCTCAGACTTTTGACCCCCACACTATGTTTTGGATCTTTGGATCAATTTTCTTGATCAAGATTTTCAATGATTGGTGCTTCATGGTGTTCTGTATTCTAAGGGCCCCACTTCAGCCCCATTAGGCAGTAGGCATGTGGCTAGTTTAAAGCCATTGCCTGATTTTTGACGATCAACACACTTCAGTCTAATTTTGTCTGTATATTCTCTTCATGTTGCTGAATGACTAAGGAAAAATGGCCTCTCTGTTGCCACATTTATTCACTAGAGAAGCATTATGTCTTGTATGACAACGTGTAAATGAGAAAAGGTAAAGTAAATATTTATTGGCTAAATATGCTTCAGTTCCATTATGGTAATTTTTTAGGGTTTCTAGGAAAAAGTGTTCTGTTTTTTATTAGAATTAATCTAATACAATTGAAGCTAAGATTTCTGTATTCTTTTAAGTGTGAACTAAGTAATCACAAAGGTAAAATTTCAAAATGTTTTACCCAACATTACCAAAGATGCTTATAACTCTGAAGCTAACTGCAAACATATAAATTAGTATTTTCCGATTGATAGCTCAGCTTCCAGAACGTCTTCTCTGTTGATGTTAGAGGAACTGCTGGACATGATTCCAAAGGTCCTTAGTAGGCCAAGAGTGTCACTGGAATGTATTCTAAGCCATGCACCGTCACCCAGAACCCACATTATTGAAACTGTGTCTGTTACCCGCATCTGCCCTAAACGTAAACGCTCTCAAAAAGTCTGTTTTAATAACCTCATTAGTATAAACACAGATAGCTGCAAAAGAAATAACAAAGCTAGGACTACTTAACATTAGATCACTTACAAACAAAGCAGTGATTGTAAATGAAATGATCACTGATAAACGCTTACACGCTCTCTGTCTCACTGAGACTTGGATTAGACCTGATGAATATTTAGCCTTAAATGAAGCCTCACCTCCTGGATACAGTCATGCTAGTTGCCCTCGTCCTAATGGTCGGGGGGGAGGCATAGCCACAATTTTTGACAAAGAGCTAGGTGTTATAACTAAATCCCATTACAAGGCTAATTCTTTTGAAATACTAATTTTTAATGTGACTGATCCATTGTTATGGAAGTCAAAACCATACTCTTTTCAGCTTATCACCATTTACCATCCTCCTTGTCCCTATTCAGAATTTCTTCAGGAATTTGCTAACTATCTTTCCTGCTTAGTACTGTCAACAGATAAGGCTTTAATTGTAGGTGATTTCAATATTCACTTTGAGAATGAGCAGGTTCAACTTAGAATTGCTTTCGAGTCCATCTTAGAATCCATGGGTATCACTCAGAATGTGATGGGACCAACCCACCGCTGTAATCATACTTTAGATCTAATATTAACATTTAGTATCAATATAGATAACATTGATGTTTTCCCGCAAAGTGATTCGATTTCAGATCGCTATCTTTTAGTATTTGAGCTATCTCTAATAAATAAAATCCTTCTGCCTTGTTGTCACACCAAGTGCACTATCACATCTGCTACTCCAGCTGCGTTTATTAAAAACCTACCAGACTTGAAATTTGACTTGAGTGTGTAAATGACCAATTAGAATGTGTGCTTCGCTCAACCCAGGACACGACTGCTCCTGCTAGGGTCAAACGCATTAGGGGAGAAAAGGCTAGCACCGAGGTATAATGACCACACCCGTACCTTGAAGCAAAAAACACGGCATTTAGAGCGCAAGTGAAAATTGGAGGTGTTTAAGATTGCTTGGAGGGACAGCATGGCAGAGTATAAGCATGCCCTCACTAAAGCTAAGGCTGCATACTTCTCCTCAATCATAGAGAAAAATAAGAATAATTCAAGATTTCTTTTTAATACAGTCTCCAAATTCACAAAAAACCCAACAGAAAGTGATTCTCCCGTTCTGTGTAATTTGCTCAATTTGGGATTGGACGTAGTTATTAGGAGATAATCTAAACTTGTAAAGTTGCTTTGAGACAATGCTCCATTGTAAAAAGCGCTATATAAATAAATCTGACTTGACTTGACTTAACAGTAATGATTTCATACTTTCTTTAATGATAAGATAGAAAACATTAGGCATCAAACTCAATGCTCATCACATCACCAAACTATTCAGAAACCTTCCAGATGCAGCACTAGTGAAGACATCTGTTTAATGATCTGTAAATCAAGACTAGAATCTTTTACCCCAATTACTAATACTGAACTATCCGCACTGATCAGCTCGTCTAAGTCATCAACATGTTTATTAGATCCAATTCCTACACGTTTACTCAAACAAGTAATACCTAGTATTATAGAGCCACTGTTAGTTATTGTAAATTCATCCCTTACCTTTGGTTATGTCCCCAAATCCTTTAACTCTGCTGTTATCAAGCCACTGATTAAAAAAGCCAGTCTTGACCCTTGTGTGATATCTAATTATAGACCAATTTCAAATCTACCGTTTCTGTCTAAAATCTTAGAAAAAGCCGTCTATCAGCAGCTCTGTAGTCACCTCCAAAGGAATGATATTTATGAAACATTTCAGTCTGGCTTCAGGCCCCATCATAGTACTGAAACAGCACTAATTAGGGTACTAAATGACTTGTTAATGTCCTCAGATAAGGGATGTGTTTCTTTTCTTGTTCTGTTAGATTTAAGTGCAGCATTTGACACTATAGATCATGATGTTTTACTAAACAGACTAGAAAATACTTTTGGTGTTAAGGGATTAGCACTTTCTTGGTTTAACCTACTTAACCGACCGGTACCAGTTTGTTCATATAAATAATCTACGCTTTAAGCTCTCAAAAGTGAAGTATGGCGTGCCTCAGGGGTCAGTGCTTGGCCCGCTTTTATTCTCTCTGTACATGCTGCCACTAGACTCAGTTATTCGTAAACATGGCATTAGTTTCCACTGCTATGCAGATGATACACAGCTGTACATATCAGCCAAACCTAATGACAGCCTTACAATCAACAAAATTGAGGCCTCTGTAAAGGAAATAAAAGATTGGATGTTATTTATTTTTCTCTTAATTAACTCAGATAAAACTGAGGTTCTATTAGTGGGACCCAAGGCTGTGAGAGACAGGTTGGCTACATCTGTCCTAAATCTAGATTGGCTCTCCAGTATTGTCCAGTCCATATGTAAAAAACTTAGGGGTCACATTTGATTCAGATCTCTCCTTTGATGCGCATATTAGCAGCATCACTCAAATTGCTTTCTTCCAGTTACGTAATATCGCAAAACTTAGAAATATCCTCTCTTTTAATGATGCAGAGAAACTTGTTCATGCGTTTATAACTTCAAGGTTGGATTACTGTAACGCCTTACTTACTGGATGCTCTAGTAAATCTATAAATAAACTTCAGTTAGTTCAGAATGCAGCTGCCCGAGTGCCAACACAAACTACAAAATTTGATCATATCACTCCTGTTCTACCATCACTACACTGGTTACCAGTTAAATTCCGCATTGATTACAAAATGCTTCTTATAACTTATAAAGCTCTACATGGCCTGGCCCCACATTATCTGAGTGAACTCTTAGAGTTTTACAATCCAGCTCGTCTACTTCGTTCGCAGGGTGCAGGGTCTTTTAGTTCCTAGAATAAAAAAAATCATAGCAGGGGGAATGACTTTCTCATACATGGCCCCCCAACTATGGAATAAACTACCCACTTTCATTCGAGACTCAGACACTCTCCAAATGTTTAAGTCTAGGCTAAAGACATACTTATTTACACAGGCTTTTGGTTAGACTTAGCCTGGGATGACTCGGGTCACTGGGGCCGGCGTCTGGAGTCATGTTTGGCCTGCCGGCCTGCCTTGTCCGTTAGCCAGGAGTGTCGGGTCTGGCTGAACTGGGCTTCGGTCCTCGTGATCGTGACTCGTGCATCCTTGCCTTAGACTAAGGGCAGAGCTGGGGGTTCATAGTCAAAGAGTCTTATGGTCATCAGAGACATTGGGTTGCTGTCTTCTGCCTCCCGTGGGGTTGCCGATGTCTCATGTGATCCCTCTTGGCTGTGTTACATACCAGTTCTCCTCTTTCTAGCTATGCTGCTATAGCTAATGCTGCCGGGTCTCATGCTACACTTGGCATCAGTGATTGACATGGCATCAGTGATTGTTAATAGACACTGTGCTCTTAATCAATAACTAATTACATTTTCTGTTTTCTCTCCAAGCTGTGTTCTGCTACCAGTTCCTGCCCCACACATGATGTTGATCCGCTTCAGGTTCACTCAAGCTGCTTCCGTCATCAGCTCCAGCCCCATCATACCCAGGCCACACTGGAGGGCAGTAACCCTCACCCTGCTCCAGTTATCTGGGGGTCGAAGTGCCGCCAACAACTTCCCTGCTTGGACTCAGGATCCTAGAGTGACTGTGTATCGGACTACTTAATGCCGATGTGCATATTTCTCATTTTATTTTGAAGTATGACTCCATGACTTTATTTCATTCTTAGATTTATCATCTACACCGCCCAAGGAGGTTGGGTCCCATTTTGAGTCTTGGTCCTCCTAAGGTTTCTTCCTCATAACACTTAGGGAGTTTTTCCTTACCACTGTCGCCCTAGGCTTGCTCAATTTGGGATTGGACGTAGTTATTTAGGAGATAATCTAAAACTTGTAAAGTTGCTTTGAGGACAATGCTGCCTCCATTGTAAAAAGCGCTATATAAAAAAATAAATCTGAATGAAATTTGATGGACAATTGCCCAGACATTTCTTTCTCATGTAGGGTTTTTGATATTTTATTGGGCCCCCTTTGTGTCCTTACTCTACTTACTCTACTGCAATTGGAAGCCACCTTGTAAGAAGTCAGTTAGTTAACAGTTAGCATACTAGATACAGCCCTAAATCAGAAAAAAGTTGGGATGGTATGGAAAATGCAAAAAATAAATAAATGGATGAATAAAATAACCCTGTAGTTGGTCCTTAAATTTGCTCTGTGTATTTCATTGCAGACAGTAATGTATCAAAAATTTATTTCATGTTTTTTTCTGGTCAAACGTCATTTCATGTGTGTAATAAACATCCATTCCTCCATTTCACCCCCTGCAATACATTCCAAAAAAGTGGGACAGGGGCAATTTAGTACTAATAATGAGGTAAAAAATATGATGTGATTTCAAACATGTGATGTCAACAGGTGATTGTAATCCTGATATGGCACAAAAACAGTCTCCATGAAAGGCTGAGTCACTGAGGAGCAGAGATAGGCAGATGATCTCCAGTTTGTGTGAGAAAATTCTTGACATATTTAAAAACAATGTTCCTCAAAGAAAGATTGGAAGGGGTCTGCATATTTCTCCCTCTAGAGTGCGTAATATCATTACACAATTCAAAGAATCCAGATAAATTTTTGTCCATAAAGGGCAAGGGATCAAGTCTAAACAGAACACCTGTGATCTCCGATCCCTCAGACAGCGCTCCATCAAGAACTGCCATTCAATAATACCTGATATAACCACATGGACAATAGATTACTGTAACAAACCTTTGGTTAAGCACTACAATGCAAATTACATTCAACAATGCCCTTAAACATTACTAACAAAAAAGAAGGCTTTGTTAAATATGTCCCCACAGTGGCATTGACTTCTCTGGGCTTGATGCACAGTGGAAAAACATGTAGTTGGTTATATGACACGCTATTCCAATATTTTTGGACACCATGTGCTGTGGACCAAATACTGTTATCAGTAACAAGTCCAAAAGCCATGGTCTGTCATGGTATGGGTTTATGTCAGTGACCTTGGCCCTGCCCTGACAAGTGCCTTTGCACTGTGCAAATTTACACTTCTGTGATGGCCACATTAATGCAGAAAGAAAATGCTGCCTTCAAAACAAGATCTTTTTCAGGAACATCTATGCATTTTTCACAAGGCAGTGCAAATACTACATGCTGCACACATTACAAAGGCATGGCTGAGGAAGATGAGGTTACGGATACTAGACTGGCAAAACAAGGGAAAAAGGGACTGAAATATGCAGATCATTTCCAATCTTTTTTGAGTAACATTGTTACATTGTTTTCACAATCACCTCTTGACATCACTTGTTTAAAATCACATCATTATTTAATTTTTTAAATGTGTTGCATTTAAAAGTTTTTTAATGTGTTGCAGACCAGGAAAAAAAACATGAAATATCTTGAGTTCATACTGTTTGCAATGAAATAAAAGTCAAAGCAAATGTAAGGAACGCTGCAGGATTTTTTATGTCCATTTTCCATATCGTCCCAACATCTGATTTGGGGTTGTACAATTTCATATGGCCTCGACCTCATTACTAATGAGAGCAGATTGTTAATTAGCTAAAGAGCTTTCCACACATATTAGTTAACAAACTTGTGTATCATTAGCAACTGACTGAATAACATAATGAATTTACTTTTCAGATATCAGAGATTGTCCCTGAGGTTCTATCTGAGAATAATACGAGTCGATATACTGTGATGAGTCATATTTGTGAGCTCTGTGGACATTTAGGATTTCACAAGGGTTATTTTGAGAGAATATTACCTCATCACTGCTAATATTAGATTTTTGTCTTTTATGTTGTCTTCTTTACCCTGATTTGTTATGTGTAAAAATCACATATTACTTCAGACAGAGAATTAGAGTAGCAAAAATGAAAGTTCTTCTCTTAATCGACGATAATGCAGAATATACTGAATCATATTCGAAGAGTGTCCAATTAGCTCCAGTCCCCACGGTACATTAGTGCTCATCTGAAGAATCTAAAATGATATAATAGTGAGGAGCAAGTTGAAATTTGAACCTTGTAATATGACTCAAGTCATTTAAGATTGATTTCATATTATTTGTCCACTCTTACCATGCTCTTTACATCCAGGAACTCTAGCTGTCTGATTTCTGCCTGTGTGTCCTGGATGTATTATTCATGAAGTTACAATGTCTCAGTAAACCTATTTAGGGCCTGGTGAAATATGCTGACTTCAGTGGCTCACTTTTAAGGCTCTTTTCTACCCTGTGTAATTGCACTGTGCATGCAATACTGACCTATATATACAGTGGGGCAAAAACACTATTTGGTCAGCCACTGATTGTGCAAGTTCTCCGACTTAGAAAGAGGAGAGAGGTCTGTAATTTTCATCAAATGTACACTTCAACTATGAGAGACAAAATGAGAAAAAAAATCCAGGAAATCACACTGTAGGATTTTTAAAGAATTTAATTGCAAATCATGGTGGAAAATAAGTAGTTGGTCACCCACAAACAAGTAAGATTTCGGGCTCTCACAGACCTATAACAACTTCTTTAAGAAGCTCTTCTGTCCTCGACTCGTTACCTGTAGTAATGGCACATGTTTGACCTCGTTATCTGTATAAAAGACACCTGTCCACAGCCTCAAACAGTCAGACTCCAAACTCAACCATGGCCAAGACCAAAGAGCTGTCGAAGAACACCAGGAAAAAAATTGTGGACCTGCACCAGGCTGGGAAGAGTGAATCTACAATAGGCAAGCAGGTTGGTGTGAATAAATCAACTGTGGGAGCAATTGTAAGAAAATATAAGACATACAAGACCATTGATAATCTCCCTCAATCTGGGGCCCCACGCAATATCTCATCCCGTGGGGTCAAAATGATCATGAGAACGGTGAGCAAAAATCCCAGAACTACAGGGCGTGACCTAATGAATGACCTGCAGAGAGCTGGAACCAAAGTAAAAAGGCTACCATCAGTAACACACTACGCCGAGAGGGACTCAGATCCTGCAGTGCCATTCGTATCCTCCTGCTTAAGCCAGTAAATGTGCAGGCCCATGTGAAGTTTGCCAGAGAGCATATGGATGATCCAGAAGAGGATTAAGAGAATATAATGTGGTCAGATCAAACCAAAATAGAACTTTTTGGAAAAAACTCAACTCGCCATGTTTGGAGGAAGAAGAATTCTGAGTTGCATCCCAAGAACACCATACCGACTGTGAAGCTTGGGGGTGAACGGGGCCATGTATCGTGAGATTTTAATCTCATCATCAGTGACAGCATTGAAGATGGAACGTGGCTGGGTCTTCCAGCATGACAATGATCCCAAACACACCGCTTGGGCAATGAAGGAGTGGATCCGTAAAAAGCATTTCAAGTTCCTGGAGTGGCCTAGCCAGTCTCCAGACCTCAGCCCCATAGAAAATTTGTGGAGGGAGTTGAAAGTTCGTGCTGCCCCAAAACATCACTTCTCTAGAGGAGATCTGCATGGAGGAATGGGCCAAAATATCAGCTACAGTGTGCCAGCGTGGTGAAGACTTACAGGAAACATTTGACCTCTGTCAAATACTTATTTTCCACCAATGATTTACAAATAAGTTCTCTAAAAATCCTACAATGTGATTTCCTGGATTTTTTTTATCTTATTTTGTCTCTCATGACATTGAAGTGTACCTGTGATGAAAATTACAGACCTCTCTCATTTTTCTAAGTAGGAGAACTTGCACAATCAGTGGCTGACCAAATACTTTTTTGCCCCACTGTAGATGTTGTAGACTGGGGTCTATCATAAACACTGTAAACAATTCACCCTCATTCAACGTTGGTAACTGACAGGGCTGGCATAGGTCACTGTTGAAGTGCTTAGGACTTAGTCCCTCAACCTCCTTCAAGCACAGCCAATCTCTTGAGCAAAACCCTTAACCCTTACCTGCTCAGTAGGTGGCTATTCAGCAGTGGGTGGCAAGAAAAATGGTGATTGCAAAATGCTGTAAATGTAAATGCACAGTTTGTGCCAACCTGATCCGTCTCCCAAATGGTGGTCAAAAACACATTTCTAAATTGCAAACCAGACTGCGGAACAAAGTAGCAGCAAATACACATTTCTCCCAATAGAAAAAGCAAACTCAGCATACAATGACTATTAACTGATTTGCCTTATTCATCTCAGTCAGCAACTGCCTCCCAATTTCTGTCTGAGCTTGAGCAGGTGATATAAGGACAGTCCTTTAGGACAAAATAACTCAGGAAATAATGTATTGTGTCACTTTCAGCTTAACGATATACTTTAATCATATACTAGAATAGCAGCAGTTATTTGATATGGTAACTACAGTGGTGCTTGAAAGTTTGTGAATACTTTAGAATGTTCTATATTTCAGTATAAATAAAGTTTGACATAAAACATCATCAGATTTTCACACAAGTCCTAAAAGTAGATAAAGAGAACCCAGTTAAACAAATGAGACAATGACAGAGGTCAAACGTTTCCTGTAAGTCTTCAACACACCTTCACTTTGCACACACAGTAGCTGGTATTTTGGCCCATTCCTCCATGCAGATCTCCTCTAGAACAGTGATGTTTTGGGGCAACACAGACTTTCAACTCCCTCCACAAATGTTCTATGGGGTTGAGGTCTGGAGACTGGCTAGGCCACTCCAGGACCTTGAAATGCTTTTTACGGAGCCACTCCTTCATTGCCCGAGTGGTGTGTTTGGGATCATTGTCATGCTGGAAGACCCAGCCACGTTCCATCTTCAATGCTCTCACTGATGGAAGGAGGTTTTGGCTTACAATTTCACAATACATGGCCCCGTTTCATTCTTACCTTAAAACACTTGATCAGTCGTCTGTCCCCTCTGCAGGAAAAAATAGCCCAAAGCAAAGCATGATGTTTTCACCCCCATGCTTCACAGTAGGTATGGCACAACTCAGAATTCTTATTCCTCGAAACACGATGAGTTGAGTTTTTTCCAAAAAGTTCTATTTTGGTTTAATCTGACCACATGATATTCTCCCAGTCCTCTTCTGGATCATCCATATGCTCTATGGCAAACTTCAGACGGGCCTGGACATGTACTGGCTGAAGCAGGGGGACACGTCTGGCACTGCAGGATCTGAGTCCCTCTCGGCGTAGTGTGTTACTGATGGTAGCCTTTGTTACTTTGGTCCCAGCTCTCTGCAGGTCATTCATCAGGTCCCTCCATATAGTTCTGGGATTGTTGCTCACCGTTCTCATGATCATTTTGACCCCACGGGATGAGATCTTGCTCCCAGATTGAGGGAGATTATCAATGGTCTTGTATGTCTTCCATCTTCTTACAATTGCTCCCACAGTTGATTTATTCACACCAACCTGCTTGCCTATTGTAGATTCACTCTTCCCAGCCTGGTGCAGGTCTACAATTTTCTTCCTGGTGTTCTTCGACAGCGCTTTGGTCTTGGCCATGGTTGAGTTTGGAGCCTGACTGTTCGAGGCTTCGAGGATAGAAAGGGTTAAAAACAAGGCTACTGGTATTTATTCAGAGAACTGCAAAATATCAGACCAGCGATAAATAATGGTGAAAAATAGTGAACTGTACTGTACCCTGTTGTAATCATAAATCTATAACTTCCATCTGTTTAATCTTTTATGATTTTAATGCAAGGCTGTCTGCATTCTCCAGTTTAAACTAACATGACATGTAGGCTAAATGTAAACAAAGATTTATTTTTGTGAGAATGGCCACTTGAGCTATAAGGTCCGGTCCACATTTGCCATTTGCCGCATTACCATTTCTGGATAGGTGCTGGATAAAATTAAGGTCAAGTATCTATGTGTCACAAAGCGGGCAAGGGAGGACACGGGAAACGGACGTATGTGCAAGAGTGACAGATTTATTAACAGGTGACATAGTGCAATACATAAACAAACCACATAGAACTAAACAATGACAGATGAGTAACACAGAAGACAGCTAACATCTAACACACTACAGGGCTAATGCTCAAACAGACAGCTAACAAGGCAAACTCTAATACAAACAATGAACATGCAACATACACAAAGAACAGGCTAACTAGCTAACAAGATGATAAGCTAAACATGTGACTAACAAGGCAAACACACAGAGACAAGCTAATATTACACAAAGCTAACATGTGAACCAACAAGGAAGCTAACGCTAAACACAGAACACAGCTAAACATGGAACACATCTTAAACCTAAGACAACCACGAAATACTAAGAACACAGAGGAACAGGGAACTAGATACAAATACACATAGAGAAAGACAAGGGAGACAAACCAGTACAGAGAATCAGGAAGCATGGGACAACACCAAAGTGCAACAAAGCCAGACAAGGATGTGAACAGGAAACGAGGTTTATATAGCTGACAGACCAGCAGGTGGCAACAGCCCCACCTGCTGGGTGGGAAGCAGAAGGCAGGGGGAGCAAAGGGAGCAGAAAGCAGGGGGAGCAAAACCGAATGGATTGCTACACTATGAGGTTTATACCTTTCTTACCAATGTGATTGTATTCTGTAGCACAGGCATGTCCACAGATTTAATCAGGCCTACAGCTGGCCTGTATAATAATTATATTTGATATGTCCTTCAGGTGGCTCACAGAGCAAAAGCATGTGTCTGGAATGTAGTCATGAAACCTGTAAAGAGTCTAATCCATAGCAGCAAAGTTTCCAAAAATTATGTTTTGGTGCAGCACAGCTCAGCGTCAACTCTAGTGAATTAGGATGGCTTGGGATCCAAGCATGTCACTGTGCTTGACCTCCATTCCTCTTTAATTCCAGTCACAGATACTTGCATCAATATTTATAAGGTAATTAGGGTCGCCTCTTACACATCACTGAGACTTTCTATTTCTCACATGGAAAAAAAGCAGTTGAAAAAAGTAACAGTTTAAGATAATAAACTCATACCTGTCGTCTGACTTCCAGTGCACCAGGTAGCAAATATTTACACTCAGGAGCCACTTTATTAGGTACACCTTACTAGTATCAGAGTGAACCCCTTATTGCTTTCAGAACTGCCCTAATTCTTTGTGCCATATATTCTGCAAGGGTCTGGAAACATTCCTCAGAAATTCTGGTCCATATTGACAGCATTAATAAGAGTCAATTTTCTGGGTTTACAAGGGTTCTTCTCTTTCCTGAAGAAACAGCACATGTAACACACATGTTTATCTGGACTGGACTACATGTACTAAATACTAAAATGTTATTGGGATTGTGAATCACAATAGGGTATGAGCAGCACACATGGTGCATTGGTAAGTGGAGTTTAATGGGTAGAGCTTTTCCCTTGAGCCCCGACTCTTAAAATGTCTGTGCACAGACCTTTTGTAACATTTTGCAACAAATGGCTTGGACCACTTTTTCAAACTAATCATTTGGGCAGGCAGCATTTTACTGGCATTTGCCAAACACATTTTCATGCATTAGACTGCGTGGTGATGAACACAAAATCATCATTTCATACAGTGGTGCTTGAAAGTTTGTGAATCCTTTAGAATTTTCTATATTTCTGCATAAATGACCTAAAACATCATCAGATTTTCACACGCCCTAAAAGTAGATAAAGAGAATCCAGTGAAACAAATGAGACAAAAATATTATAGTTGGTCATTTATGCGTTGAGGAAAATGATCCAATAATACATATTGGTGAGTGGCAAAAGTATGTGAACCTTTGCTTTCAGTATCTGGTGTTACCCCCTGTGCAGCAATAACTGCAACTAAACATTCCCTTTAGCTGTTGATCAGTCCTGAACATCGACTTGGAGGAATTTTAGCTTATTCCTCAATACAGAACAGCTTCAACTCTGGGATATTGTTGGGTTTCCTCACATTAGCTGCTCGCTTCAGGTCCTTCCACAACATTTCGATTGGATTAAGGTTAGGACTTTGACTTTGCCATTCCAAAACATGAACTTTATTAATGATGGCAAGCCGTCCTGGCCCAGATGCAGCAAAACAGGCCCAAACCATGATACTACCACCACCATGTTTCACAGATGGGATAAGGTTATGCTAGAATGCAGTGTTTTCCTTTCTCCAAACATAACACTTTTCTTTTAAACCAAAAACGTTTTATTTTGGTCTCATCCATCCACAAAACATTCTTCCAATAGCCTTCTGGCTTGTCCACGTGATCTTTATCAAACTGCAGATGAGCAGCAATGTTCTTTTTGGAGAGCAGTGGCTTTCTCCTTGCAACCCTGCCATGCACACCATTGTTGTTCTGTGTTCTTCTGATGATGGACTCATGAACATTAACATTAGCCAATGTGAGAGAGGCCTTCAGTTGCTTAGAAGTTACCCTAAGGTCCTTTTGGACCTCACCAACTGTGAAAATCTGGTGATATTTTAGGTCATATTTATGCAGAAATATAGAAAATTCTAAAGGATTCACAAACTTTCAAGCACCACTGTAGTGCATCTCTACTGATGCAGACTGCAAAAGCTTTATAACACTGCAGCTAGTGCTTCACATTTCATATGCTGGTTTTGGGCTTCTGTGCAGCTGTTCTTGTGCTGATATTGTTCCCAGAGGCAGTTTATAACCCTGCATTGACAACCAAGGTACTGGTTTATATGTGTTTTGTGATTTGAGCTGCAGTATTTGGCAGTCCTTTTCTGTTAACTTGTGTAGCAAGCAGTTCATGGCTGAACTGTTCTTGCGACTAGACTTTTCCGCTTCACAATAACATCACTTGGAGCGGATCAGCGAAGCTCTGTGAGGGCATCCTAGGACAGTGTCAAGTTGAAAGCCACTACGTTTTTTAGTAGAATACATTTTTCTCCCATTGCTTGACTATGAAGATTGCATGACAGTATACCGAGTTTTAGCAATCAGTTTGCCTCAAATGACTGAACCGAGTAATAGTAATTGCCCACATATTTAGAGGCTTGCAGTGTATGTGGAGTACTTATTTAGTTTCTGATATTTTCTCATATCTCAATTTGTGTCTCTAATGGTATAATTTGGTAAATCAAACTAATATTATCAGAGAAAAAAACTCACAAAATGCACAGTGACTCTCTTAATTTAATAACCAATGACAAATTGTTTGAACACTCAATATTTTCACAGTTTTTTTCTGACATCACATAGCCTTTTCTGAGAATAGGGCATAGGAGGCTATAAACTGATGCCAAATTCCATTAAGTGATGAATCTATCACATCAGGACACAATCATAATCCCCTACTCTTCACCATACACAGCACGTTATATTACTAACATTATGGAGAATTTCCACTGATGTGTTTTAGCTAAATAATACAGTGCCTTTACCTGACCTTAACCTTAATCTCAGTATCTAAATGGAAATGTTGCAAAGGTTTTAGTTTTTGAATAATACATAGTCACAATGCCATACCAGTCTAACATTTTAACCAAACCATTATTTTGTTTAACTCTAATCACGTGGATCTGATGATGGCTCGTGACCATTTTTGCTGTCTTTTAACATTTTTAATTTCTCTTATTTGTAGCCGATGTCATGATGATATGGGATGGAGAGCTGCATCAATCTATATGGCTCCCCTTTGACCCTTTTCTCCTTCCACAGTAGGCTGTTTAATTACAGCCTGCTGTAACCCCATATAAATATTTTCATTCTGGGTCACTTCCTTGTCATGCCTATTCTGTTTTTTCCTGGTGTTTCCTGGTGTTTTCAAGTTCCTATTTCTCTAAGTGCTCCTTGGCTGCATCCAAATCCATGCACTTCCATACTGAACAGTACACGAGAGCGGGTGGTGTGTCTGAATAAGTAATATTCAAACAAAGCACACTGTTTTATCCCATGATTCAACTGGAGCAGCGGAGGTGTTCGAAGCTGAGAAAGAAAAATGGCAGACAGCAGGAGGAGGCTGTGTAAATAACATAAAAACAGAAAAATAAAAAATAAAATAGAAATTAAAGTTGAAATTAAAATGAATAGCTTCTTCTTTAGGAAGCTCTTCCGTCCTCCACTCGTTGCCTGTATTAATGGCAACTGTTTGACTTCAGCCTCAAACAGTCAGACTCCAAACTCAGCATGGCCGAGACCAAAGAGCTGTCGGAGGACACCAGGATGAAAATTGTAGACCTGCACCAGGCTGGGAAGAGTGAATCTACAATAGGCAAGCAGGTTGGTGTGAATAAATCAACTGTGGGAGCAATTGTAAAAAAATAGAAGACATACAAGACCACTGATAATCTCCCTCGATCTGGGGCCCCACGCAAGTTCTCATACCATGGGGTCAAAATGATCATGAGAACGGTGAGGAAAAATCCCAGAACTACATGGAGGGACCTGATGAATGACTGGCAGAGAGCAGGGACCAAAGTAACAAAGTTACTGCCACTGCACAAGCCCAGGCTATGTTGACTCGCAAATCGTTTTCGGAGTCGACTCCCGACTCTCGAGTTGACGCACTCGAATGACTTATTACCCCACTCTTTCCAGTCGGCCCCCACTCGAGTGATCCAGGTTGAATCCCCATCACCTGCTGTATATCTGCAAATCATTATTTCCTTTTTTACTTACCATCACCTACACTTCACTCCCGTATATACGTACACATAATAATATACATACACATATATATTATTATCATATAACACATGTTAAGCCTCTCCCCAGCCCCAATAGCAGGGCTCACATACACTAACTACCTGCACTTGGGTCCTAAAACCCCCTGTTTCACATAGGGGAACTGTTACATGGTCTTCATAACTTTGTATGTACTGTCGTGTCCTGCTGATATTGTATGTTTGTGATTGTATATTGTGTGTTTGTGATACTGTAGCCTAGTCATGTCCTGTTTACATTATCTGTTAGTGATAGCATAGTCTGATCCTGTGTACTTTGTTTGTCTGTATTAGTTTTTTAGTGAGGTCTAGTTAACATTGTCTGTTTGTATTAGCCTAGTGTCTCATTGTATTAATGTTAGCCTAGTGTTTGTCTGTTTTGCATCACTGTGGTGGTTGGTTAGCTTTGTCTGTTGTTTGTTGCACTGTGATAGCCATAATTATGAATATTTGTAATAGCTGTTGGCAGTGACAGCTTCTCAGCTTGAGTATATCTGCAATGCTGTCATTCAATAATTTAAGAGCTGTCCTTACTATTAGATTTTATGATGGTGAATTTGCAGGTCTATAATAACATTACATTTCCATTGCCTGCTACATTCAGTATTGTTTATTTTGTCTGAATGAAGCTGGCACTGACATTATTCAATGACATTATATAGCATAGCCGCATGATTTGGCTCCCTAGGAAGTTCCCCAGCTTGTCCTTCCAAAGACAAATTGATGTCCAGTGAACAGATGGAGGAAAAACCTATGAGACAGCTGCTGCACAACACAGAAACTGAGCAAAATCTCCTGGTTATATATTGACTAATCAATAGAATGCCTGATCAATCAGGAAACACCTGACTGAAAGTGAAAAGAGGACAAAAAAGGCTCACAAGCCTGAAGAACACACCATACATTCAGATCATCCCAGTCACAAATACACTGCATGCCCCAAAAGTGGGGACGCCCCCTCTAATTATGGTGTAGTGATATTACAGTCATCCTAACTAGCACAAAAGCAGAGAGTAGTGCTAAAGCATTTAGTAAATGTAAATCATCTGTGATTAAACTGACTCTGGAAACAAAAGTAATATCTAGGCAGTCATACACATGCTGAGGATTAGCATGTAATAAACCAAGCATTAGTTGGAGTGGTGTAAAGCAAACCAAAACTGGATTCTGAAGCACTGGAAATGTCATCTTGAGTGATGAGTCACACTTTACCATCTGGCCATGTGATGAAAGAATTCGTGTTAGACGAATGCTACCTGTCTGAAAACATAGTGCCATCTGTAAAGTTTGGAGGAGAGAATTATTATCTAGGGAGGTTTTTCATGGTTTCATGTCATTTTAAATGTAACAAAATAAAATGACATACAAAGAAAACAGCATATTTAGTTAGGGATGTTAAGACCACAGAGTCTATGAACTGATCACAACTGTGCTAACTGCAGCATAGGATTCCTGTGACATTAACAATTACAGTATAGCTAGAAAGGGAAGACAAGGAGGTAACACACACAAGAGGGATCGCATGTGACATACGAATTCAACCAATAACCCTGACTGATTGCTTGTAAAAGGCAACCCAACATCGCATATCACCACAAAACTCTTTGACAATGAACCCCTGGCTTGGCCATTAGTCTAACCCAGGACCAATGTGTGCCTCCAACTTTATGGCAAGCTTAGGAAAGACCATTACCCCTTTCAGTATGACACTGATGTGTGCAAAGTGATGTCCACAAAGAAATTACCTTTGTTAAGGACTATGCCTTGACTGACCACAACTCTATCCAGTACTTTTGGCGTGCAGTTTGTTTATTTGTTTACTTGGCTTATTTAACATCACTTTCAGCATAAATGGCCATTTATGACAGACACAAGGTTAGATCAATACACAAAGTTACTTTGAAACTAGTCATACAGTGGTGCTTGAAAGTTTGTGAACCCTTTAGAATTTTCTAGATTTCTGCATAAATATGACCTGAAACATCATCAGATTTTCGCACAAGTCCTAAAAGTAGATAAAGAGAACCCAGTTAAACAAACGACACAAAATTATTATAATTGGTCATTTATTTATTGAGGAAAATGACCCAATATTACATACTAGTGAGTGGCAAAAGTATGTGAACCTCTACGATTAACAGTTAATTTAAAGGTGAAATTAGAGTCAGGTGTTTTCAATCAATGGGATGACAATCAGGTGTGAGTGGGCACCCTGTTTAATTTAAAGAACAGGGATCTGTCAAAGTCTGCTCTTCATAACACATGTTCTTGAAAGAGTATCATGGCACGAACAAAGGAGATTTCTGAGAACCTCTGTTGTAGTTCATCAGACTAGAAAAGGTTACAAAACCATTTCTAAAGAGTTTGGAATTAGCCAATCCACAGTCAGACAGATTGTGTACAAATGGAGGAAATTCAAGACCATTGTTACCTTCCCCAGGAGTGGTCGACCAACAAAGATCACTCCAAGAGCAAGGCGTGTAATAGTTGGCAAGGTCACTAAAAGAAACCCAGGGTAACTTCTAAGCAACTGAAGGTCTCTCTCACATTGGCTAATGTTAATGTTCATGAGTCCACCATCAGAAGAACACTGAACAACAAATGGTGTGCATGGCAGGGTTGCAAGGAGAAAGCCACTGCTCTCCAAAAAGAACATTACTGCTCATCTGCAGTTTGCTAAAGATCACGTGGACAAGCCAGAAGGCTATTGAAAGAATGTTTTGTGGATGGATGAGACCAAAATAGAACTCTTTGGTTTAAAAGAAAAGTGCTATGTTTGGAGAAACAAAAAAAACACTGCATTCCAGCATAAAACCTTATCCCATCTGTTGAAACATGGTGGTGGGAGGATCATGGTTTGGGCCTGTTTTGCTGCAGCTGGGCAGGACGGCTTGCCATCATTGAAATGTTACATGAATTCTGAATTATATCAGAAAATTCTAAAGGGAAAAATGTCAGGACATCTGTCCATGAACTGAATCTCAAGAGAAGGTGGGTCATGCAGCAAGACAACGACCCTAGGCACATAAGTCGTTCTACCAAAGAATGATTAAAGAAGAATAAAGTTAATGTTTTGGAATGCCCAAGTCAAAGTCCTGACCTTAATCCAATCGAAATGTTGTGGAAGGACCTGAAGCAAGCAGCTAATGTGAGGAAACCCACCAACATCCCAGAGTTGAAGCTGTTCTGTACGGAGGAATGGGCTAAAATTCCTCCAAGCCGGTGTGCAGGACTGATCAACAGTTACAGGAAACATTTAGTTACAGTTATTGCTGCACAGGGGGGTCACACCAGATACTGAAAGCAAAGGTTCACATACTTTTGCAACTCTCTAATATGTAATATTGGATCATTTTCCTCAATAAAAAAAATTATCAAGTATAATATATGTCTCATTTGTTTAACTGGGTTCTCTTTATCTACTTTTAGTGTCAAAATCTGATGATGTTTTAAGTGTCACGTTCAGTACAAGTAGGGACAAGGGAGGCAGACGTACATGCAAGAGTGACGGCTTTATTTACAGTGCACATCATAAATGATACAAACAAACCACAAAGACAAAAGATCACAACTAAGGCAAAAGTAAACAAGGGACACATAGAACAATAGGCTAATATGCTAACAAACATCTACCACATGGAACAAGCTAACTAACAACAGACACAGCTAAACCTAGGAGAACTTTAACCAATACAAAGAACACCAAAGAAGAGACAGACTAAGACACAAACAGACAGGACAAGGCAAAGGAGACAAACCAGCAGAGAGAGACAGGAGACAGGAGACAAGACAACCACAGTGATGAGATAAAGCCAGACAAGGAAGTGCACAGGAAGCAGGGTATATATAGAGGACAGACCAGCAGGTGGCTACAGCCCCACCTGATGGGTTGGAATGAGAAAGCAGGGGGAGCTAAACAAGATGGATGCAAGCTGAAGGCAAAATTAACCTAGTTAATGCCGAGGCAGTCATGTCCCAAAATCCAGTGGAACGCCTTCCCTGTTGGACACACTCCATAGCAATGCCCATTAGACATATGGATGCGGTTTTGGTTGTTAACATACTTTTGCCCAATTAATGTACGATTTTTGTGTATTCTTAGACATCTGTAGAGTTTTGTTATTTTTTTAAATTTGAACTTTGAAATTTGATCCACACAGTACTTTAATGTAATGTGTAATAATGCATACAGACTGATATCAGAAACAATTCAGTAAATTAGTTGTACAGTTATTCTATTTTAAAACCTGGTTCACAGGGTTTGGCAGTTATTTGACCACCTCCTCATGTGCTGTTTCAGCATACACTTCAGCATGTACTTCATGGCCCTCTCTTACACACTGGAAGCTGTCAGGATCTTGTTTAGTGCTCATTCCTCTTAAACATGCTGAGACTGACACATCACTGCAGGATGTCTTTCTGGGCAAACACACTGACAAGCATGCACTTTTGTGCAGGATCCAGTGATGTGTCTAAAATAGGCACAATATATGCCAAGACCAGAGTTTTTCAAAAGGGGCTTTCTTGCATTTTAGCTACCTTACTAAACATACCTTGGCAATTATTAGAACATACAATTATTTTTCAATTGTACATGCACCATTGAAGAATGTCAAAAAGCACGGTTTCAAATGTAAGGAACCCGGCAACATGTTTGTTAGATCCAATTCCTACACGTCTACTCAAACAAGTATTACCTAGAGTTATAGAGCTAGTGTTAGTTATTTTAAATTCATCCCTTACCTTAGGTTATGTGCCCAAATCCTTTAAGTCTGCCGTTATCAAACCACTGATTAAAAAAGCCAATCTTGACCCTTGTGTGATATCTATAGACCAATTTCAAATCTACCGTTTCTGTCCAAAATCTTAGAAAAAGCCGTCTATCAGCAGCTCTGTAGTTACCTCCAATGGAATTAAATTTATGAAACATTTCAGTCTGTATTCAGACGCCATCATAGTACTGAAACAGCATTACTTAGGGTACTAAATGACTTGTTAATGTCCTCAGATAAGGGATGTGTTTCTTTTCTTGTTCTGTTAGATTTAAGTGCAGCATTTGACACTATAGATCATGATGTTTTACTAAACAGACTAGAAAATACTGTAGGTATTAAGGGATCAGCACTTTCTTGGTTTAAATCCTACTTA
>JAJAGP010006352.1:0-22567 GCA_025084515.1 Ancistrus triradiatus | reverse complement strand
TGATCAAAACTTCATAGTATTAATATAGTGAATGTTTTAATACTTACAGAAGAAGATGGCTGAACCTGTGTACATGTTGGCTTTTAAGTACAACAACAAAATGGCTTGGAGTTCCAGGAAAATGCAGAAGAAATCATTTACCGTAAAGCCACGCCTTTAAAAGGCTTCAAAAACGTCCATAGGAAGAGATCGAATAAGGTATTACCTTTATTAATGCACTTCTGCCACCTGCTGACTTTCTTCGCTGCTGCTCGATTGAAATAATAAATCGATCTGATTATGTTCTGTGATGAATGCTTATTTATTTTAGGGTCAGAAACGATTTCTGGTGTAGTTTAATGTCCGCTGCTTTCAGTGTATCTATTATTTCTTTGGGTCATTCCTTTTATAATTTGCTTTACACATGATTTATGTGTATTTATCATATCCGCTTACGTTACTTGCGGCACTTCATGCTGGAAAAAACAACAGGAGCGATTGAACGGAGCGAGACGGAGCGAGGCGGAGCCGGCGCGGACGCGGAATCTTCAACATAAGTTAGCGTTAAGAATTAAATAAATTATGACCGACGCAGAGAAGAAAGTTCGGCTTAAGTCCTCAAAAGTGTAGCTTAATTTATTACCAAATTATGTGTAAAATGAATTACTAATGTAAAAACACATAATATCCAATGTTTGTTATTATAAATATGTTTTTTTAAATTCATATACTCAATGGAACACAGTAAAATAAAATACAAAAAAGAAGACCCATCTCAATTACAGGTCCAGTCTGGTCTCAGGTCTCTGATTATGTGTATTATTTGTATATTTGCAACTATATACAGGGAAACAAGATATCATCAACCAAATATCACTCAACAAAATCTAAATAAAAATGTGCAAAAAAAGAAAAAAGCAACATCCAGGTTACAGTTTTTAATAAAGATTGGCATAAAAAACCCCTAAGGATCTCATCTTTGAGGGGTTGATCCTGCATATGTGTGTGTGTGTGTGTGTGTGTGTGTGTGTGTATGTGTGTGTGATCTGTAGGATGAAGTGAGCACTCCCAAATGGATCTCTATGATAAACAGAATCGAGAGAAAATGGAGAGGTGAGAGAATAGTGTGTGACTCAAAGAAAAGCCTTAATGCTTTCATTAACACCAATTAGATCTGAATCACTTTTAAACAGAAGAAATAAGGAATTAGGGCAGTGGAATTTGGTTCCAGAAGCTTGATACCAGCTCATTTACTGATCAGATGTAAAGAGAGAGATAAGCCTTATAGAATGATTTGTATTTTAGTCTGATTCAGGATAAGAGATCAGACTCACCTGAACCCAGCTGTGTGTCCATGAAGAGCGACAGGTCTAAGGACTGTCCAAATGAATTCAGAGATGGAGACTGTACTGCTGATCTGAGGTAAAAGCAATATGAAGAATATTGTCTTAGCAATTAAAAAAAATCCCAGAAGTTGAATCTGTTCATCTGGACATAGATTTTGTTGGAGAAACATTTCATCACTCATCTAAGTGACTTCTTCAGTCTCAGCAGTTGGAAAACTTCCCCAATCTTATATACAGCACGTTGCATAACGACTGGTACCAGCACCATTACATAACAATGGGACCGGTGATCAGTTTAATATGCAGATTGACATAGCCATTAACGACAACTGCTGTTAACTTCTTCTGCTGCCTAGTTTTAGACTTTTCATGTTGTGTGGTTCCTGTAATCAGCTATCTTACGAGCCGTTTGTTCGTACTCTCATAAGAGTTTAAGGCTATTTTTGCCAAATTGAGTCAAAACGTCTTGACGTCTTGACCTCTCACCATCTTACAACGGAGCCATCACAGCCCTTCTCCAATCCTGTGTGAATGGCACACGTGGCCATTGTCGTTAATGGCTATGTCAATCTGCATATTAAACTGATCACCGGTCCCATTGTTATGCAATGGTGCTGGTACCAGTCATTATGCAAAGGTGCTGTATATAAGATTGGGGAAGTTTGCAGCCACACACTCTCTTGTTGAGAGACACACAACAGACACACAATCCCTGTTACACTCAGTGTTTATTTGTTCACAGAACCCACAAGCAGAGATCCAACACCAGCAGAAATCAACTGGAGTCCATTTTTATGGTGTGTGTAAGAAAGAGTGTTTGTATTTTGTGTTTATGTGGATGGTCCACACCATGTCAGTACAACATCAGTGGATAAATACAGCACCTCTCTCTGTTCCATTTCCTGTTCCTGTGTATTTCTAATCAGGAGCTGGAGAGCAAAGTCATCACTCTGTTAAAGAAAGAGCTGGAGAGGTTTAAGAAGCTCCTGAGTCCAAATTACCCAGCATGCTCTGAGAGGGAGGTTGAGGAAGAGGAGGATCAGAGCAGTATCAGAGAGGGGGCGCTAAAGATCACACTGCAGGTCCTTGAAGAACATGAAGTCAGACCGATCTGGCTATACACTGCAGAACAGTAAGAGCTCTGTGTCATGCTAATGATTCCATCAGGTTCCTTTAGAGAGATTCCACTGGTTCATCCTTATCACAGATCTCATAGTGATGGCTCAGAGACTTTTAGTTTGGAAAGTGTCTCTTCATATTGCTGAATGTAGGACAGAATTATAAACATGCTCCCTTCTTTCTAATGTTTATATCTGAATATTTAATTTGATGCTGTGTTTATGCAGTAAAATATTTATTCTAATATCCCTATGTTTAGGAGAGCTGATCTCTGTACATGAGCAAAACCTCA
Source organism: Ancistrus triradiatus (assembly GCA_025084515.1). NCBI lineage: Eukaryota > Metazoa > Chordata > Actinopteri > Siluriformes > Loricariidae > Ancistrus > Ancistrus triradiatus. The sequence goes on along the minus strand of JAJAGP010006352.1, from coordinate 19,831 downwards.
AATCCAAACTGAGAGAGAAATATAACCAAATTACTGAAGGAATCTCCCAGTGTGGAAGCTCTTCCCTTCTGAATGAGATCTATATAGAGCTCTACATCACAGAGTGTGGCAGTGGAGAGATCAACAATGATCATGAGGTCAGACAGATTGAGACAGCATCCAGAAGACCAGCAACACAGGAGAAACCCATCAAGTGTAATGAGCTCTTTAAAGATAAGTCCATCAGAAGTGTGCTGACTAAAGGAGTCGCTGGAATTGGGAAAACAGTCTCGGTGCAGAAGTTCATTCTGGACTGGGCTGAAGGAAAAGCAAATCAGGACGTCATGTTCATGTTTCCACTTCCTTTTAGGGAGCTGAATTTGATGGAGCAGAAGAAGCTCAGTCTGATGGACCTTCTTCATCAGTTTTTCCCCCAAATAAAAAGACTAGAATTAATAGACTGTGATTCCTACAAAGTGGTGTTCATCTTTGATGGTCTGGATGAGTGTCGACTACTTCTAAATTTCCAGAATAATGAGATTGTGTGTGATGTAACAGAATCAGCCTCAGTGGATGTTCTGCTGACGAACCTCATCAAGGGGAATCTGCTTCCCTCTGCTCTCCTCTGGATAACCTCTCGACCAGCAGCAGCCAATCAGGTCCCTCCTGAGTGTATAGCCCAGGTAACAGAGGTACGAGGGTTTAGTGATCCTCAGAAAGAGGAGTACTTCAGGAAGAGGATCAGCCATCAGAACCTGGCTGATCAAATCATCAGCCACATGAAGTCCTCAAGAAGCCTCTACATCATGTGTCACCTTCCAGTCTTCTGCTGGATTTCAGCCTCTGTTCTAGAGAGAAGGCTGGGTGAAGCAGAATGTGGGGAAGATCCCCAAAACTCTGACTCAAATGTTCACCCTCTTCCCTATCTTTCAGATCAAACACAAGACCAAAAGTACCAAGGGAATCTGACTGGATCCTGACAGCGCAGAGAGAGCATTCTGGCTCTGGGAAAACTGGCTTTCCAACAGCTGGAGAAAGGAAACCTGATCTTCTATGAGGAAGACCTGAGAGAGTGTGGCATTGATGTGAGAGAAGCATCAGTGTACTCAGGAGTCTGCACCCAGATCTTCAGAGAGGAGTTTGGACTGCACCTGGGGAAGGTCTTCAGCTTTGTAAATTTGAGTGTTCAGGAGTTTCTGGCTGCTTTATTTCTATATCTCACCTTCATCAGCAAAAATCTAACAGAAGAAACAACATCTGATCTGTCTGGACTTTACAACAAGAAAAACATGTCTGAGTTCCTGAAGAGTTCAGTGGACATGGCCTTACAGAGTGAGAATGGACACCTGGACCTTTTCCTCCGCTTCCTCCTGGGTCTCTCACTGGAGTCCAGTCAGACTCTCTTACGAGGCATCCTGCCACAGACAGGAAGTACCTCTCACAGCAAACAGGAAACAGTGAAGTACATCAAGCAGAAGCTCAGGGAGAACCTATCTCCAGAGAAATCCATCAATCTGTTCCACTGTCTGAATGAACTCAACGATCAATCTCTGGTACAGGAAGTACAAACTTACCTGAAGAGGAAAGGTTACTACTTTCTCAGTGGAGTCAGTCTCTCTCCTGCTCAGGTGTCAGCTCTGGTGTTTGTGTTGCTGACCTCAGATCAGGAGCTGGATGAGTTTGATTTGAGGAAATATGATCCATCAGAGGAATGTCTTTTGAAGCTGCTGCCAGTGGTGAAAGCTTCCACAAAAGCACTGTAAGCATTTATATTCAGTAATGCGGGGGATCTGAACCTGCAACCTGTGGGACATTTCCAGGCTGTCATACAGGAACATGAGACCCACAGTTCTGTTCTTTAGACCGTGATCACTAAAGCATGAATAAATCACTGGTGTGTTACTGAGTCTGTTAAAGATATAGATAAAAGACTGGACATAAACCAAATTTGACATCTCTGTTATCTTACTTCCTGTAGTGTCTGATACAGGGATCTGATCAAATCTTCATTTCTCGATCAGGCTGAGATGGTGTGATTTTACAGAGAGAAGCTGTGCAGCTCTGTCCTCAGTTCTCAGTTCAAACTCCTCCAGACTGAGAGATCTGGACCTGAGTGTTAATAAGCTGCAGGATTCAGGAGTGATGCTGCTCTCTGCTGGACTGGAGAATCCACACTGTAACCTGAAGATACTGAGGTCACACACACACACACACACACACACACACACACACACACACACACACACACACACACACACACACACTACGTTTGGTGTGTTATGTTCTTTGTGTTGGAATGTAGTGATCTGATAATGGTATTTTGTTGTTCTTGATACTGATCCCAACGTTGGATCTAAATGGTGAAAACGAATATTAGCAGTAAAGTTACTAATTAAAAGTTTATTCAACAGGAAGTAATGCAGGGCTGTGAAAAAGTGTTTGCCCCCTTCCTGATTTCCTATTTTGTTGCATGTTTGTCACACTTAAGTCTTTGGAACATCAAACCAATTTAAATATTAGTCAAAGACAACACAAGTAAACACAAAATGCAGTTTTTATATAAAAGTGTTTATTATTAAGGGAGAAAAAAAATCCAAACCTACATGGCCCTGTGTGAAAAAGTGATTGCTCCCTAAACCTAATAACTGGTTGGGCTGCCCTTAGCAGCAACAACTGCAACCAAGCGTTTGCCATAACTTGCAATGCATCTTTTACAGCGTTGTGGAGGAACTTTGGCCACTCATCTTTGCGGAATTGTTGTAATTCAGCCACACTGGAGGGTTTTCCAGCATGAACGGCCTTTTTAAGCTCATGCCACAGCATCTCAGTAGGATTCAGGTCAGGACTTTGACTCGGCCACTCCAAGGTCTTCATTTTGTTTTTCTTCAGCCATTCAGAGGTGGACTTGCTGGTGTGTTTTGGATCATTGTCCTGCTGCAGAACCCAAGTTCGTTTCAGCTTGAGGTCATGAACAGATGGTCGGACATTCTCCTTCAGGATTTTTTGGTAGCAGCAGAATTCATAGTTCCATTTATCACAGCAAGTCTTCCAGGTCCTGCAGCAGCAAAACAGCCCTAGACCATCACACTACCACCCCCATATGTTACTGCTGCTGTCATGTTCTTTGTCTGAAATGCTGTGTTACTTTTACACCAGATGTAATGGGACACACCTTCCAAAGAGTTCAGCTTTGGTCTCGTCAGTCCACAGAATGTTTTCCCCAAAGTCTTGGTGATCATCAAGATGTGTTCTGGACAAATTGAGACGAGCTTTAATGTTCCTTTTGCTCAGAAGTGGTTTTGGTCTTGGACCTCTGCCATGCAGGCTATTTTTGCCCAGTTTCTTTCTTATGGTGGAGGCATGAACACTGAGGCAAGTGAGGCCTGCAGTTTTGGTCGGCCGGCCACTCCTGGGAAGGTTCACCACTGTTCCATGTCTTCACCATTTGTGGATAATGGCTCTCACTGTGGTTTGCTGGAGTCCCAAAGCTTTAGAAATGGCTTTATAACCATTTCCAGACTGATAGATCTGAATTACTTTCTTTCTCAATTGTTCCTGAATTTCTTTGGATCTCGGCATGATGTGTAGCTTTTAAGGATCTTTTGCTGTCCTTCACTTTGTCAGGCAGGTCCTGTTTAAGTGATGTCAAGATTGAGAACAGGTGTGGCAATAATCAGGCCTGGGTGTGGCTAGAGACAGTGACCTCAGGTGTGATAAACCATAGTTATGTTATGTTTTAACAAGGGGGGGCAATCACTTTTTCACACAGGGCCATGTAGGTTTGTATTTTTTTCTCCCTTAATAATAAACACTTTCATTCAAAAACTGCATTTTGTGTTTACTTGTGTAAATTGGTTTGATGTTCCGAAACACTTAAGTGTGACAAACATGCAGAAAATAGCAGATCAGGAAGGGCGCAAACACTTTTTCCCACCACTGTACATATGATCACATACAGTGGGGCAAAAAAGTATTTAGTCAGCCACTGATTGCACAAGTTCTCCTACTTAGAAAGATGAGAGGTCTGTAATTTCCATCATATCTACACTTCAACTATGAGAGACAAAATGAGAAAAAAAATCCAGGAAATCACATTGTAGGATTTTTAAAGAATTTAATTGTAAATGATGGTGGAAAATAAGTATTTGGTCAATAACAAAAGTTCAACTCAATGCTTTGTAACATAACCTTTGTTGGCAATGACAGAGGTCAAACATTTCCTGTAAGTCTTCACCAGGTTGGCACACACTGTAGCTGGTATTTTGGCCCATTCCTTCATGCAGATCTCCTCTAGAGCAGTCATGTTTTGGGGCAACACGGACATTCAACTCCCTCCACAAATGTTCTATGGGGCTGAGGTCTGGAGACTGGCTAGGTCCCCTTGTTCTTCCCTTCCTCTCCCCTCCCCCCCCCTTTCCTCGTCATTACTCCTTTTTTTTCTACTTCCCCTACCCTTATTTTGGCCCATTTCCTTTCATGCAGATCTCCTCTAGAGCAGTCATGTTTTGGGGCAAACACGGACATTCAACTCCCTCCACAAATGTTCTATGGGGCTGAGGTCTGGAAGACTGGCTAGGCCACTGCAGGACCTTGAAATGCTTTTTCGGAGCCACTCTTTAGTTGCCAAAGCGGTGTGTTTGGGATCATTGTCATGCTGGATGACCCAGCCACGTTCCATCTTCAAAGCTCTCACGATGGAAGGAGGTTTTGGTTTGAAAATCTCATGATACATTAAGCAGGGGGACACACCTGGCACTGCAGGATCTGAGTCTCCCTCTTGGCGTAGTGTGTTACTGATGGTAGCCTTTGGTTACTTTGGTCCCAGCTCTCTGCAGGTCATTCATCAGGTCCCTCCATGTAGTTCTGGGATTTTTGCTCACCGTTCTCATGATCATTTGGACCCCACGGGGATGAGATCTTGCGTGGAGCCCCAGATCGAGGGAGATTATCAATGGTCTTGTATGTCTTTCATTTTCTTACAGTTGCTCCACAGTTGATTTATTCACACCAACCTGCTTGCCTATTGTAGATTCACTCTTCCCAGCCTGCTGCAGGGCTACAATTTTCTTCCTGGTGTCCTTCAACAGCTCTTTGGTCTTGGCCATGGTTGAGTTTGGAGTCTGACTGTTTGAGGCTGTGGACAGGTGTCTTTTATACAGATAACGAGGTCAAACAGGTGCCATTAATACAGGTAATGAGTGGAGGACAGAAGAGCTTCTTAAAGAAGAAGTTACAGGTCTGTGAGAGCCAGAAATCTTGCTTGTTTGTGGGTGACCAAATACTTATTTTCCACCAAGATTTACAGTTAAGTTCTTTTAAAATCCTACAATGTGATTTCCTGGATTTTTTTCCTCATTGTGTCTCTCATAGTTGAAGTGTAGCTATGATGAAAATTACAGACCTCTCTCATCTTTCTAAGTAGGAGAACTTGCACAATCAGTGGCTGACTAAATACTTTTTTTGTCCCACTGTAAATGTTAGCTGATGGAGTTTAAGTTTTGAAAGAAATGTGTGGACTTGGGGATATTCCACAAAGTGAACTTATAAAAGCCAGACTTATTTGAGTAAGCCTATTTTAAGTTTTCCATACAGTTCTCTTTATGCTCATTCTGTTCCACTAATAAAATCCAGATACAATCTTTTCCCACTAATTCAAGCCAGGCTTTTGTAATCAAAGATCATGCGCCGGAGTTGATTTCAGATAGACCGCTTCAGGTAGACGTCTAAAGAGTGAATGGACGAGCAGCATTTTTTATCCCACTGAACAGGAGTTACCCCTAAGGCTTAATAAGGAATATACAGAAGTTATTGAGAGAAAGGGAAACACCTCTAGTATTAATAAAGCCAGAGTTCGTTATAATTTATAACAGTCATTGGCATTCTACACTTATTCTAATCATAGGCTAATACACCCTATGCTTTTGAGTAGGCAATGTCTACCTATCTGCACCACTACTAAAATGTTTAATTTAATAAAATTTGAATTGCAGTGTGCTTTATTTTTTTCCGTAAAGCTTGTACTAATCTTAGACTTTTAGATAAATTTACTTTAGATAATTTTAGCTAAATATACTTATAGGTGAAAGTGAAAACTTAATTTAGTTAGGCATTAATGATAGCCTACGCAGGTACAAATAACCTTTGTACTTTTTGGTGTTATGCAGTGTCTAATTGGCAGTCATGACCCACAATAATACATCAGCATATCTAGCAGTTTCATTTTACACTGTCTGAATTTGTTTCTGTAAAAACAAGAAATTTAAATGTGCTGAACCTTAACTGATTGACAGTGAATGTGTACTTTGAAGGTCTACATCAAAATGTAAAAGCATACTTTTTGCTTGTTTTTGGAAATGTAATTAAGGAAGTATTATATTTTAATAAATATAAATTGCCAATCTTCCAAAACAATAATTAAGTACAGTACAGCATAATATTATTTAAATGTAATGGTATAAATACACAGCTTATTTATTTATTGAATGTTCCTGGGCACTTTTTAAGTTGGTGATTATGTGACACCACCCAGCTTGTCCAACAGAATTGGTGAAGCTTAGCTAAGCCTCGGCTTTAGCCTGGCACGGAGCAGGTTTGTCCAAATGCATATGTTGCTATAGTAACTCAACGGGGATTAAGTTTAGCCTTTTTTGTTGAACTGAAATCGAACAAGATGAATAAAGCTTGTCTCAAAAAGCCTGGCTTATTGAGTTAGCTCGCTTCATGGAATCGCTACCTGGTTAGAGATGGTAGCAATGTTGCTAATTATATGTAGTCCTCTTGGGCAGAACAACATCTGTATCATGATACTCTTCTAGACCAATCACATGTGTTCTGTGCTCAACACCATCTAGCTTCTACACTTGGTATCATTTGGACCACGCCCCCAGGTTTAGCATGCTGGTTAAGCACTTGCTGGTCTTTTCCTCAAGCTTTTGGAATGAACAATATTCAAGGACCAGACATTTGCAGAGATTGCAACTGGAAAGTACACACCAAAATATATGCGACATAGCATAACACACATGCTATGGTAGCTAGCATGGTGCTGAGTAAGCTGAAATTAAAATATGATACAATAATACAGTATGTAGTAATACAAGTTGTTTATTTTCTGTTAGTTTCTGATACAGTGATCTGATCTAATCTTCATTTCTCTATTAGGTTGAGTGGGTGTGGTCTTACAGAGAGAAGCTGTGCAGCTCTGTCCTCAGTTCTCAGTTCAAACTCCTCCAGACTGAGAGATCTGGACCTGAGTGGTAATAAGCTGCAGGATTCAGGAGTGATGCTGCTCTCTGCTGGTCTGGAGAATAACCACTGTAACCTGGAGATACTGAGGTGAGATCTTACACACACACACACACACACAAACACACACACACACACACACACACACACACACACACACACACACACTTTTGCCTCTTCATTCTAAGGTTTTAGAGAAAGTTGTTGCTGTTTTTCAATCTGGTTTCAGGAAGTTTCATATTACAGAATCAGCGATAGCTAAAGGGATCAATGACCTGTTTTGGTTCTGTTCTGTACCACGTTATTCATAAAAATGATAATGTGAACTTTCACCTTCCCAATTAGCATAGTTTGATGGTTTATTGGGACTGAGTGTCTCCCTTTATATCTCTGTCAGGCTGTGATTTCCTTCACTGGACTGTGGAGTGGTTTGTTCAATCAGTGTTCCTAATGTAGATCCTAAAATCCTAGCCAAAGTACTAGCTAATCATCTGGAATCTGTTTAACTCAGCATTATTGATCAAACTGGTTTTATTAATGATAGATTATCTTTATTCAGCATTAGGAGCATAATAAACAAAGTATTTCTCCTCAGGTCCCACTGTCTCATCTGACTCATCTCTGTTATCTTCCTTCCTGTAGTGTCTGATACAGGGATCTGATCTAATCTTCATTTCTCTATCAGGCTGTATGGGTGTGGTCTTACAGAGAGAAGCTGTGCAGCTCTGTCCTCAGTTCTCCGATCAGACTCCTCCAGACTGAGAGATCTGGACCTGAGTAAGAATAAGCTGCAGGATTCAGGAGTGATGCTGCTCTCTGCTGGACTGGAGAATCCACACTGTAACCTGGAGATACTGAGGTGAGATCTTACACACAGTTCAGTGGATCTTCAGTCCATGTGATCATCCAATCAGCAGTAAGCAGTTTCAGTGTTGATGTGATTATCAAGTAATAAACAGTGAAGTGGAGATGAAACATTGGTTATTATTCTGAATAATTGAAGTGCATTAGGTTTGATAATAAAACAGAGGTCACACAGCTGGATGTTTAATGCATGATCATTAATTGTTAATAATAGAACAGCTATGAGGGATTATAATGCAGTAATTTAGTCTTTATTTCAGTGCAGTTCAGTACTCAGACTATTCTGCAGAACTGATGTTATTGCCTGAAATGAGATGTAAGATGTCCCATATTCCTGTAAATGTACAATGACTGACCAAATATATATGTGTATGTATGTGTACACTTTTGCCTTTTCTTTCTAAGGTTTTAGAGAAAGTTGTTGCTGTTTTTCAGTCTGGTTTCAGGAAGTTTCATAATACAGAATCAGTGATGGCTAAAGGGATTAATGACCTGCTGCTGTCTCACATTGTGGTTCTGGTTCTGTTTTGGTTCTGTTCTGTACGCTGTTATTCATAAAAAATGATAATGTGAACTGTCACCTCCTCATTATCAATGTTTGATGGTTCATGTGATCTGAAGTTTCTCCCTTTATCTCTGTTAGGCTGTGATTTCATTCATTGGACTGTGGAGTGTTTGTAATTTAGAGCCTAAAATCTTATCCAAAGTACTAGCTAATTATCTCAAATCTGTTTTACTCAGCATTATTGATCAAACTGGTTTTATTAATGATAGATGATCTTTATTCAGTATTAGGAGAATAAGAATCATAAAGTATTTCCCCTCAGGTCCCACTGACTCTGAAGCTCTGCTAATGCTAGATGCTAAAAAAACTTTGATTGAGTTGAGTGGACTTACCTCATTTATGTCCTGCAGAAATTCAGCTTTGGTAAAAATGCTATTCTGTGGATCAGACTCCCCCTACTTCTCTATGAACCCAATATGCTTTGAGAGGAACCCGACTCAAATGGGGAGCCCGTCCTCCTCTGGGTGAGACCAGACAGCAGGATTAAATACTTAAGAGTCAGTCCAAACAGTAACTGTGTGTAAGACAGTAAATGTTCTGTGTAAGAGTTTGAATTAAAGTCCTTACAGTTGAATTGTAACAGTTAGTAATCAGGAGAGTGTCTAGTGTCCAGTTGAGATAACTCACTGTAGCAAGTGAGGCAGATGGCAGCTAATAAATCAGGATCTATTGGGTTCGGGTGTGGCAACGACAGCAGCTGAAGGATCTCCGCCAGCATCAGATCACAAGAGAGAGAGAGAGAGAGAGAGAGAGAGATAACAAACTATTATGACTTGTGGAGCAATCAAACACAAACCAGATGAAAGTCGTTACCATAGAAATAGTAAGGTGAATAGCATCAGAAAGAACCGGAAAATTACACTATGACTTTTAGCCACAACAAACATTGTTCATGGTTTTTGATTTGATCAGATGTAAGTGTAAAACCATGCAGCAGAACAGACCCGAGTATACATGTAGACGTGTTGGTGATCAGAACGTTTATCAGAGCTGCTGAACAGTTCAATAAATTATTCATAGTTCATCTGTTATCTTCCTTTTTTTAATGTCTGATACAGGGATCTGATCTAATCTTCATTTCTCTGTCAGGCTGATTGGATGTAATCTTACAGAGAAAAGCTGTGCAGCTCTGTCCTCAGTTCTCAGTTCTAACTCCTCCAGACTGAGAGATCTGGACCTGGGTTATAATAAGCTGCAGGATTCATGGGGTGATGCTGCTCTCTGCTGGACTGGAGAACCCACAATGTAACATGGAGATACTGGGGTGAGATCTTACACAAGGTTCACTGGATCTTCAGTCCATGTGATTATCCAATCAGAAGTAATCTCTTTCAGTGTTGATGTGATTATAAAGTCATAATGAGTCTAGCAGAGATGAACCACTGCTTCTTTTCCTGATTAAATGATGTGCATTAGGTTTGATAATAAAACAGAGGCCACACAGCTGGATGTTTAATTCATCTATTCTCTGTTGAGTTCACACTGCTAACAGATGTTCCCATGTAGATCTCAATCCTACATTTAATACTTCATAAACTGTGTGTATTGATATATTTTTCTCTCTGTAGGCTGAGTACATGTAGGATAACAGATGACGGATTTTGTTCCTTGGCTTCAGCTCTGAGATCAAATCCATCATCACACCTGAGAGATCTGGAGATGATCTTCAATAATCCAGGAGAATCAGGAGTGAAGCTTCTGTCTGATCTACAGAAGGATCCAAACAGTAACCTGGAGAAACTACAGTGAGTTACTGATTTAGGATCCAGTTACATTTATCAGTAGAAACTTTGGGCCTCCTGATGAGTTAACACACTGCCCCCTTGGACCCCATGTTTATGGGGTGTCCTTGGTATTGATCCCATCTTTATACCTTTAAATGTTAGACCTTTATAACCCTCCTGTATCTGTACCTACATGTCTGATAGAACCCAATCCTACAGAACCACCTCTCATAGAGCTGAATGGAGCTGATGTTAATCCTCTGGATGTTGAGGCACGGCTGTAGTTTGTTCAGGCTGCTGCTGAGGTGCATCACATGGTTCTGTACTGCCCCCCCTCTGTTGATGGTGGTACTGCATGATGTTAATGTCTGGTGGTAGATTGTTTGTGATTGTGTAACACTGATTGTGGTTGTGGGGTGTGTGGTAGCTGATAGTGATAAACATGTGATCATGTCTGATCCTTCTGTTCTGTTTTCTCTATTCCAGCATCAAACAAGAACATGATGAAGGGTAACAATACAAAGACCAGCACACAGGAAGTGGTATTACATGCTCTGTGAACTACAAACTATCAGGTGTTGTTGGTCATGTCAGTGCTAACAGAGGTGGTGTCTCTCAACATGACCTCACTTCCTGTACATCAGTGACTGTAATGTCCATTCAACAAAGCTGAAATGTTCTGATTTCTGATCTAAAGCTTGATTGTTTTGGTACAGAGCTTTTAATAAGACCAGCATAAGAACCTTATCCGATCTGTGAAACATGGTGGTGGTAGTATCATGGTTTGGGCCTGTTTTGCTGCATCTGGCCAGAATGGCTTGACATCATTGATGGAACAATGAATTCTGAATTTGTATCAGAGAATTCTAAAGGAAAATGTCAGGACATCTGTCCATGAGCTGAATCTCAAGAGAAGGTGGGTCATGCAGCAAGACAACGACCCTAAGCAACACAAGCCGTTCTAACAAAGAATGGTTACAGAAGAATAAAGTTCATGTTTTGGACTGGGCCAAGCCAAAGTCCTGAGCTTAATAAAAAAAAAATCCAATGGAAATGTTGTGGAAGGACCTGAGCGAGCAGCTAATGTGAGGAAACCCACCAACATCCCAGAGCTGAAGCTGTTTCTGTACGGAGGAATGGGCTAAAATTTTCCTCCAAGCCGGTGTGCAGGGACTGATCAACAGCTACAGGAAACGTTTAGCTGCAGTTATTGCTGCACAGGGGTGTCACACCATATACTGAAAGCAGAGGTTCCACATACTTGTTTGCCACTCACTGATATTTATATTTGGATCATTTTCGTCAATAAATAAATGATTGAAGTATAATATTTTTGTCTCATTTGTTATCTGGGTCTCTTCATCTACTTTTAGGACTTGTTTGAAAATCTGATGATGTTTTAGGTCATATTTATCCAGAAATATTAGACCATTTTAAAGGGTTCACAAACTTTTCAAAGCAACCACTGTAAATGGTTGAGTTAGTTAGTCTTTTAGAGTGGTTGGTGTGAAAACTTCCATTCTAGAGAAACTTACTGAGTCAGAATTGTTCACGGTAGCTGAGAGGAACCAGATAAGTGGGGCAAAAAAGTATTTAGTCAGCCACTGATTGCTGCAAGTTCTCCTACTTAGAAAGATGAGAGAGGTCTGTAATTTTCATCATAGGCTACACTTCAACTATGAGAGACAAAATGAGAAAAAAAATCCAGGAAATAACATTGTAGGATTTTAAAAGAGTTTAATCGTAAATCATGGTGGAAAATAAGTATTTGGTCACCCAAAAACAAACAAGATGTCTGGCGCTCTCAGACCTGTAACTTCTTCTATAAGAAGCTCTTCTGTCCTCCACTCGTTACCTGTATTAATGGCACCTGTTTGACCTCGTTATCTGTATAATAGAAACCTGTCCACAGCCTCAAACAGTCAGACTCCAAACTTAACCATGGCCAAGACCAAAGAGCTGTTGAAGGACACCAGGAAGAAAATTGTAGACCTGCACCAGGCTGGGAAGAGTGAAACTACAATAGGCAAGCAGGTTGGTGTGAATAAATCAACTGTGGCAGCAATTATAAGAAAATGGAAGACATACAAGACCATTGATAATCTCCCTCGATCTGGGGCTCCACACAAGATCTCATCCCATGGGGTCAAAATGATCATGATAACGTGAGCAAAAATCCCAGAACACACGGAGGGACCGATGAATGACATGCAGAGAGCTGCCGGACCAAAGTAACAAAAGGCTACCATCAGTTAACACACACTAGCCGTTTTTTGAAGATGGAACGTGGCTGGGGCTTCCAGCATGACAAAGATCCCAAACACACTGCTCGGGCAACGAAGGAGGGGCTCCGTAAAAAGCATTTCAAGCTCCTGGAGTGGCCTAGCCAGTCTCCAGACCTCAACCCCATAGAACATTTGTGGAGGGAGTTGAAGGTCCGTGTTGCCCCAAAACATCACTGCTCTAGAGGAGATCTGTATGCAGGAATGGGCCAAAATACCAGCTACAGTGTGTGCCAACCTGGTGGCAGGTACAGGTAACGTTTGACCTCTGTCATTGCCAACAAAGGTTATGTTACAAAGTATTGAACTGAACCAAATTTATTGACCAAATACTTATTTTCCGCCATTCCGGAACATTTAGTTCCAACCCCGCAATCTGTTTGGCTGAGACGTTTTTCCCATGATATTATTGATGATAACAGCACTGTGATCGACGCTCTATAAAAATTACTCCGCAGCATACACACGTAACCTAGCAAGGATGCCTTAAAAAGCAGCCAAGTTATAATGACACAAGTAAAACACGGCCAAAATGAAAGCTGTAATGAGTTTTAAAAATCTATTGGTTTTGAAAACGATTTAAATTTGGAAGATGAAGCTGTTAATGACCAACCTGAGCCAAAGGTTTATCACCTTTAGGATTTGGAAGCTGGAAAAGCCAAACAAAGTCAGTCCTTTAAATCAAACGTCCTGAGCTGTTAATGGATCCACAGCTCGACTGAAGAGCAACGAGACTGAAGATCAGTTTTAGTCCCATCAACAAAAATGCTGAATCAGCTTCATCCCTCACAAAGACGACATTTGCTGGAGTTAAACTCGGCTCTGTCATTAAACCCCATCCGCGGCTGATCGGAACTTCGTTCCTCTGACAGGTCTGTTATCTGTAAGTCCAGCTCTAACCCAGAGAAGCTGCTGATGTTCTGTAGCTCTGCCGTTACATTGCTGACTGATCAGATTAACATTAAGAGCTTCATCATACAAATTTATAATCACTAATCAAACTGGATCCTAGACTTTGGTTAGAACACCGGGATCTGACTCCGATCTGCTTCAGTCGGTAGAATAGTGGATCTTAGTAACAGCCTGCCTTATAAACCCCGCCCATTTTATTACTGAATGTAAATAAACTTTCTTTTTAATAAATTTAAACTTACTAATTGATGTATTTGTGTTATTGTCTTTATAATAAACAGTTATTGGTCATTCTGTTCCTTGACTTTAATGACTGAAGGGCTTAGCCTCGGGGTAACGATAGAATGGAACCATTTTACCTCAGGAAGGCTGATAAACAAATCGTTTCTTCTGTGCTCTTTATCTTAAAATCTAACAGTAAATGGCGATAAAAGGAACTGTGGTATTGGAACTTTGGGGTTGGACGTAGTTATTAGGAGATAATCTAAACTTGTAAAGTTGCTCTGAGACAATGCTCCATTGTAAAAAGTGCTATATAAATAGATCTGACTTGACTTGGTATAATCGCAGTAACACACTTGAGGTTGGGCTTTAATGAGATATTGGCACGGGTGTTCTGATCTTCGATCTACAGCTGCAGCACACACGTGCCAGTATCTCACCTTAAAGCACTCCTTCTGGTGTATTATTGCTTATATATGTGCTGCCTGATGTATGATGTCTGACACATTGTGTTTTATGGTAGTTTGGTGTTAAAGTTTTGGCTTAAACTGTATTTTAATGGCAGAGGGGAACATGCAGGGAGTTATAAGGCACAATAGTCGACAATGAGAACTTATTCCAAATTCTCCACCGTTTTACCATCAGTAACATTACGTATTTAAAAACTCAGACACGTGTTGGTTCATTGATGGTTTTGGATAATAAATAAAATAGTTATCAGCAGTGACTACAACACAAATAAAAACATTTTTTCCAAATATCACCAGTGATCCGACACGTGTTATCTGAGTTTTTAATATATAATGGTTATTTAAGGGAAAAATATAATCTAAAGGGAAAAAAAGTTTTAATTAAATTATTTAAATATTCCTCCTCCATGAGCAGAATAAAATGATTATGATACATTTAGCACTTGACTTTCTGTGAGGGAGCGTTAGAGGTGGGCATCTAGTCCTATCAACACCACAATTTTGACTCTAACTTTCTATAGAATGCAGGATTTTATACCAAACCCCTGTGACTGACCATTTAAATCATCTCAGCCATTTCATTATGAACTGATAATTCAGTGGGTTCCACTCTAAGAACTGTTCTCTTAGTGTTCACATTGTTATGCAGTGTTTCTATTTACTATGTGTACTTCATTTAGTTAGTACTATTTACTACGGTGGTAAATATTGTATTGTACATTATGTAACATTGCTTTTTATGTGTGTATGCATTTGTTGTGTTTACACTGTTGTATAACTGCTGTTATAATGTGTACAATTCAGTTGCACTAATTCTTTTTATACAATAAAAATTATGAACCAACTGCATCTCCTCATCAGTAACTGTATGAGTAACTGTATTTCAGTGCTGTAGATCAGTGCTGTAGATAAGTGCTTATTAGTATCTTCAGGTGTAAACCAGAATCGGGTTAGCCTAAGGTGTGACTTGTGGGCAGGGCTTGTGTGGGTGTGTGTGTGTATATAGTCAGGGTGACTGCACTTGAAGAATCAACATGCTTTGTGACTCTCCTAGATTCTTCCTCTGTTTGGTAAGGTAAGCTGTTGTTTAAGTAGACTATCAGGGGGGTATTTCAGAAAGCAGGTTTAGTGAAAACTCAGAGTAAGTTGACGCAGAGTTCACAGATACTCTAGGTTTCCGGTTTCACAAAGCAAGTTCAGCGTAACTTGGAGTCAGTTACTCCGGCAACATACTCCGTGAAGCTAAGCTGCTCGCTAGCAGGTTTAGTTAAACCAACCCTGAGTTCATCCTCCTCTCTACCTGAAGCCGGTAGACTGAAGGTAGTGTGAGAAATGGCGTGTCCCTTTCTTAGTATGAAGCTTTGAGACTTGAATCAGTTAATATGATTTTAATATTAATATGATTTTAGGGTTTCCAAGTCTAATTGGCTGCATAGATGGCACTCTTTGTTAAATGAAGGAGATTAAGTTAATGGGATGTTTTCCCACAACATTAATGTGCAGGTAGGCCTAAATAATAGCAATTTTGCATTACAAATGAAATGCAAATCACAATACAGCCACTGCAGTTAATTACTGTTCTGCAGTGTGAGTATCATATGTGATACAGCCCACATCATCAGCAACATGGAAGCAAAGTGGCCTGGGTCTGTGCATGACTTGTAAAGTTTTCATGAGTGTACGGTACAGTGAGTGCTAGATTTGCCCATGTTGAATACATACAGTACATATAACCATATCCTCTCATAATCAATATTTAGTTCTGTTTGCCACTGATAATTTCAACTGTATCCTTTTTTATCTATCATAGGAGAGTTTGATGATTACAGACAGAATGTCCCCCTGCCAACCCTATTTCCTGACCCCTTGTGCTGATCTTGAGCCTGGCCCACAGCAATGTTATAACTTGGCTCACTGCAGGACGAGCCAGGGTAGAGATGACCAATGACTGGTGATCAGACAATGTCCCACTCATCCAGTGACCAATCCTGATATAAATCCTGACCACATCGTTGATGCACGAGATGGAAGAGCAGTGAGAGACACAATCTGCTACCATCATTACTGATTAGCCTATCACCTCCCCAGTGTCAAATAAAAACAATATGCCTGTCTTTTTATGAAGTCTTCTTTATTTCCTGCAAGTACAAATGCAGTACAGAGGTTAAGAGGTTCTTCAAACAAGTAAAATCATCCACCTGTGGGCACCTCATCCACCTTTAACTGATGTTCCAGCAGTTGTATTTCCATTATTGTCTTTTCTATCTGCAGCCTTATGTGATCCATTTCTAAATTCGATTTTTCAATTTGTTTCTAAAAATACACCTTTTACGGGGATCTACAGGAACACAAAAAAATGACATTGAATATCACAGTGCCAGGTCTACGTCATGGGCCAATTCTGAACAACATCTTACTGAGGTACATTATGCTGTGGAGGTGGATGGACCGTCTTCCCCATTGTAATTTCCAGCAGCATTCTGTATGATCAACTGTTAGATGTTATTTTCAAGGCGTAAACCTCAGTAGGCCTCTCTGTATCTTTCCTCTCTGTGGAAGCTGACAAGGTTTTCTCATTACCTTCCTGCAATACAAATGAACAATTTTCTGTGGAGTATTGAAAGCACTTACACCTGCATGGAGCTCTGTTACGGCTCCACCAGATTACACCAACAGTAACTGGTAGAAAATGGAGAAGACTAGTCAGTTAAATTATAACTTTAACTAATTGTACTAATATTACTAATTTAAACAAGACAATGTACCTAATTGGACTTTTGTTTTTACAACAGTGTGCATCACAGATTTTCAAATATGTAACTCTGAGTCACCATGAAATATGAAGAATCTGGAAAGGTAACATCAGCCAATTACAAAGAATTGTACTGCTACAAGAAAATCTGTGTGCCAAGTTGTGTCTATTAATGAATCGATGGGCATCACTGATCCCACAGTGGCAAAACGATGAATGTACATAAGTTTATATCCTTAATTTGAATGACTACCCTCTTATGTAGGCCACTGGGTCCTGGGGGGTGGCTGGGTCAGATGAGCTTCCTCCAGGGACGCCTTCAGCTACAGGTCACCCAGTGTTTTGAATGAGGGCCATCTTTTCAGACTCTGTGAAAGGTTGTGGACGATCCTCACCTGTTTTTTGGCCCTCAGCCTTTTTCTATTGGATATAATGGAGGTCAAATTCGAACACATCCAACATTTAACAAATTGGGAGACTTGTATGTATAAAGGCATGTAGGTGTTTGCCTTTCAAATAGATAATATGAAAATACTATTGGAATGGCTGAAATAATTTACTTTTTTCCTCTCTCTGAGGAAATGTCACTAGCTACTTACATACGTGACATTACCACTGAGTATTATTTAATTAGGTAGGGTAGGCTAAACATCATCACGATTGCATGTAATGATATTATACCTTACCTGTTTGAACTATATTTTGTGTTTCATCTTCAGTTCCTGATAAGTAGCTACATTTTGTGCTTATTGGGTTGCACCTGCATGAATATTAACATGCGCACACACGTAAAATAAAATAAGTGGAACACTCGGAATAAAACTTTTTTCAGTTATTACTCACGCCATTGGCTCGGGCAGCATTTTTTAGCACGCCAGCTCACGTTATTTTGCTACTGTATTATTTTTTCCCCTAAATTTATGCTCAAATTTCTATACGCACCTATTTCTAACTCCACTGGGTTGAAGTATGAGGATTGAGCCCGGTTTTTTCTCCCGTTGCCGTGCTGATCAGTGTTATCTGTGTTCCACTGATGAGGGCTTTGTATCTCCTCGTGCACGAGCTTTACTCAGAGTTAAAGTAACTCCGAGTTGATGGAACTAAACGTTATCCCCCGTTCTGAAACCGAAAACTCTGAGGTGGACAGTTCAGGATTGGTCAACCCAGAGTTCAGATTTGAACTCAGGGATTGTTAAAACTGCTTTCTGAAATACCCCCTGCTCTTCTCCGTCAAGTCTCTGAACCTCAACTCAGCTTTGGCTAAGTATCACTTATTTCTTGGATTCTCTAACTTTCTGAATTGCTTCCTATAGATTTGATTAATGTACCTTGCTAACATGTGTAACTGGCCAATCTCTGTTCATATATCCAATAGACCCAGAAAGCAGCCTAAACTACACAGTGGCTGCAGCACCAGCAATCTTATCTACTCTCCCCGGTTACCACAGTCTGGTACAGAGGTGGTAGGGGGCTCTGGAACTGCCAGTCTGCTGTCCAGAAAGCTGACTTCATCTCAGCTTTTGCGTTACTTCACTCCCTTCATTTCCTGGCACTAACTGAGACTTGGATTGCTTCTGAGAACTCAGCTACTCCAGCAGCTCTGTCTTCTGCTTTCTCCTTCTCCCACTCACCACGGAAGTCTGGAAGAGGTGGTGGGACAGGTTTGCTGTTATCCAAGAAGTGGATTTTTTCGTCACTAGCACTTTCTCACCTTGGAATCTCATCTTTCGAATTCCATGCCGTCACTGTTACACTCCCAGTTAACCTGCATATCATTGTTGTCTACCGACCACCTGGCCCTCTAGGTGAGTTTATCGAAGAACTGGATGTTCTTCTGAGTTTCTTCCCTTCAGACGAGTCTCCCCTGATCCGGCTTGGTGACTTCAATCTCCCATCTGACAAGCTCCAGTCTTCCAGTCTCCTTCCTCCTGTCATCTTTCAACCTGCCCTTTAACAACAGTCCTCCAACACACAAGGGAGGCAACGTTCTCGACCTTGTGTTCTGCCGACCCTCCCCAGAAAGAGAGATCAGTGTAACTCCACTCCACCTCTCAGACCACCACTTTGTTTCCTTCTCTCTTGTTGTCCCTCTGCTTCGTGTACCCAAAGCTTTATATACTTCAACAACTCGTCACAACCTCCACTCCATCTGCCATACCTCGCTATCTTCTAGTGTTCTATCTACTTTACCACACCTGGATTCTTTTTCTGCTCTTCCACTGGAATCCGCCACCAGCACATTTCTCTCTTCTCTCTCTTCATCTATTGATCTGTTATGCCCTCTCTCCTCCAGACCAAGACAATCTTTTAGTCCAGCCCCCTGGCTGTCAGATGTGCTGCGTGGGTCACGAAGAGAGCTCAGATTTGCTGAGAGAAAATGGAAGAAGTCCAAGCTTGATGCAGATCTTCAGCACTATTGAACGCTCCTTTCCACATTCTCATCGGATGTGACTGCCACCAAGACAGCCTTCTACAGAAGAAAGCTGGAAGAATCTACTTCAGATCTCCACGCAGTCTTCTCATCACTTCTCAACCCACCTCCTCCTGCTCAGTCATCCTCCTTAACTGCTGAAGACTTTGCCACTTTCTTTGAAGAAAAGATAAATAAGATCTGCCAGTCACTTGCACCTGCCACTACCCCCAGTGCAAATGTGCAGCCATGCAACACCCTGACCAGTTTTTCTCCTCTCTCCACTGATGATGTACTTCAACTTCTCTCATCCCGCAACCCTACCACATGTCAACTAGACCCCATCCCATCACCAGTGCTACAAAAGATTGCTCAAGACCTTCTTCCCTTCATTTCCTCCATCATC
>JAJAGP010006351.1:0-22569 GCA_025084515.1 Ancistrus triradiatus | reverse complement strand
AATCTGAGATGAGACGAACTTAAGACAAACTTAAGAAGAATTTAAGAAATGAGATTTTGAAAATTCAAGCGTTGTTTCTCAGGAGACAAATTTCAGAAACAGGAGAAATAAGCTTAAATCTCACATAGATCTCAAACACGTCTTAATTATGTCTAGAAGTAAATGAGACAAACTTAAGATCTTATTTAGAGAATTTCTTTTCTCTGGGTTGGGTGCATATATACATTTAAAAACAAAAACTGTCATCTTTAAAACCCTGCTGTTTAAAATTTCATCCACTGTGTATGAGTAAGGAATAAAATTCAGCGATAAAAGAATAGCTACCCCACTGCTTAGTTTAGATTTTTTTTAAAAATCCCCCACTCTTTAGCCCAATCAGCAGCATTACAGGTGTGAGCCTTTTAACGACTATTCAAAAAATGTCCGTTTGCTTTAATGACCAAGGTCTTAAAAATTCTAATAAATTATAAAAGGACTTACATTGCAGCTGTAAACAGCTGGTCATCTCAACAGCCAGTCAACACTGTCAGGCTCTTAGGGTTTAAGAGCCAAAGTCCATCATATATGTGTGTGTGTGTGTGTCTACCTTACTGGTCATGTGCTTGATAGCTCACATTTAGACTAGAGTTTTAGTTCGTTTTATGTGTTTAGAGACTTTTTTGTGTAAGTTAGTCGAGTTTGTGTGTATGATCTTTCACTATTTATTTGTAACGAGCTGCAAATGCCATTTGTGAGTATATGTGCCTGTCATATTGTAAGTAGATAGTACTCCTTTGTTTGTCCCCCACCTAACGTCAGGGCTCTGATTAGGATTCGAGATGCGGCCTTCAGGTCGGGAGACAAGCAGGTTTATTCAGCTCAAAGGAACCTCAAAATTGGCATCAGGGAGTCCAAATGCAGGCACAAACAGTGTATTGAGGAACGCTTCGAGAACAACAACCCCCGCAGCATGTGGAACGAAATTAAAGCACTGACGGACTACAAGACCAGTACTCTGCAGGCTAGTGATGACATCAATCTTCCAGATGTGCTAAACCAGTTCTTTTCCCGGTTTGATAATCAAAACTGGGGAGCCCAATACAAAGCACCACCTGCTTGGGACCAGACAATGGTCTTAAAACATCATCAGGTGAGATCCACACTGCAGAGAGTGGATGACAACAAAGCAGCCGGTCCTGATGGAGTTTGTGGAACGACACTAAAGATCTGCCGAGACCAATTAGCGGAGGTCTTCACAAACATATTTAACCTCTCGCTAAATCATGCTGCTATTCCAAAGTGCTTTAAAACCTCTACAATCATCCCGATCACTGAAAATCTGCCATGAAATGCCTCAATGACTGTTTACCAGTGGCACTAACACCGATAGTCATGAAGTGCTTCGAGAGACTGATTCTTTCACACATCAGAGCCAACATGCCCTCAGACCTAGACCAGCTCCAGTGTGCTTACAGAGCAAACCAATCCACAGAGGATGCAATCTCAATTTCACTTCACACGGCATTGACACAGCTGGAACAACCAAACACATATGATGTTATTCATGGACTTTAGCTCTGCTTTTAAACCATAATTCTTCACAAATTGGTCAAAAAACTGGGGAGCTTGGGCCTGGACAGCTCTGTCTGCTCTTGGATAATGGACCTCATGGATAGGTCATAGCATGTCAGGATTGGAAACTACACCTCTTCCACTCTTATCCTGAACACTGGGACCCCACAGGGCTGCGTGCTGAGCAGCATGCTTTTCACCATTTTCACTCATGACTGCATCCCAATTCACATCTCCAACAGCATAATGAAATTTACAGGAGATACCACAATAGTTGGACTCATTTCAAATGTTAATGAAAGTGCCTATAGGGATGAGGTGAAATGTGTTGGTTAATGGTGCAACGACTTAACACCTCCAAGACAAAGGAGATCAATGTGAGACTTCAGGAGAACAAAAAAGTCAGACCACCACCTCCCCTCTAAATCTCTGGAGAAGAAGTGGAATGTGTGGAGAGTGTGAGGTTCCTTGGAGTCCACATGACTGAACACCTGACTTGGTCTCCTATGTATGAGTGCACAACAAAGACTATATTTCCTGAGGAAGCTGAAACAGGCTCAACTCCCTCAAAAACTCCTGGTGAACTTCTACCGCAGCACCATTAGGAGCATCCTTTCCCACTACATGATCGTGTGGTACTCCAGCTGCACGGTTTCAGAGGGGAAGGATCTGGATCGGATGGTCAGAGCGGCGGAACATATCATTGGGACTGATCTCCCCAACCTAGACAGCATCCATGCCAGTCGATTACAGAAGAAGGCTAGCAGCATCAGCAGCGATGCGACCCTGGACCCTGCTTGTCTGACCAGCTATCATCTGGCAAGAAGTATAGGTGTCACGACGAGTGCCTACCGGCAAGCAGGAGACGTGCGCAGGTTCTATATGTATAACCATGATGGTTTATTTAAGATAGTGTAACAAAGGACAGGAGAAACCAAAACAACCTTAACTACTGCGGGCTTAACCACAGAACAAACACGCAACAGCCTAAAGCTGACAACCTTGATAAAGCGGGCTTTAACCGCCAAACAGACACGCAACAGCCTAAAGCTGACAACCTTGATAAAGCGGGCTTTAACCGCCGAACGAACACGCAACAGCCTAAAGCTGGCAACCTAGATAATGCGGGCTTAACCGCCGAACGAACACGCAACAGCCTAAAGCTGGATACTGTAACAAAAGCAAGCAGAAATCGCTGAATGAACACTAACCGTCATGACAATCCAAACGGGAGCTTTCCCTCGATAATTCCCCGCGCCGAGGGGGAAATCGCTGAATGAACACTAAAAACCGTCATGACAATTCCAAAAACGGGAGCTTTCCCTCGATAATTCCCAGCGCCGAGGGGGAGCCGGGATGCTGTTTAAATAGTCCTGTATACAGCTGCAAGTCATTACGGTAAAGCATCCCAGGCTTCTCCCTCGGCGGCTTTGCAAAACCGGGTGGCGCACAATTGTCCAAAGTCCAGATCGCCACCCGGCGACCAGGAGGCGCGTAAACACCCCTGTCCATGGCGATTAACCGTGAACATAGCCCCCCCAAGGGGCCCGAGACGGAGGGACAGGGCCCCTTAAAAAAAAAAAAGGGCCCAACAGATTCCAACCGTCCCAACACGTCCAGTCTGGGGGCTTCCTCTCCGGGCGGAACCTGGGGGGAAATGCGGCAAACCAACACGGTGGCGGCCATCAAGGCCTCCGGAAGCCGGACGGCCCCCAACAGGGCCTCTGGAAGACAAGTAGAGTCGACGACGAGAGGCAGACGGGCTGAGTCGACGACGAGAGGCAGACGGGCTGAGTCGACGACGAGAGAGCAGACGGGCTGAGTCGACGACGAGAGGCCAGACGGGCTGAGTCGACGACATGTGGCAGCGGGCTGAGTCGATGGGACATGTGGCAGGACGGGCAGGTCGACGACGAGTGGCAGACGGGCAAAGACGACGAGGCGACGCTTGTGAGCAGAGACGACGAGGCGACGCTTGACAGCAGAGACGACGAGGCGACGCTTGTGAAGCAGAGACGACCGAGGCGACGCTGTGTGAGCAGAGGACGACGAGGCGACGCTTGACAGCAGAGACGACGAGGCGACGCTTGACAGCAGAGACGACGAGGCGACGCTTGACAGCAGAGGACGGACGAGGCGACGCTTGACAGCAGCCAGAGACGACGAGGCGACGCTTGACAGCAGAGTCGACGTGGCGACGCTTGTGAGCAGAGACGACGAGGCGACGCTTGACAGCCAGAGACGACGAGGCGACGATTGACAGCAGAGTCGACGTGGCGACGCTGAACAGCAGAGTCGACGTGGCGACGCTTGACAGCACGAGTCGACGTGGCGACGCTTGACAGCAGAGTCCGACGTGGCGACGCTTGACAGCCAGAGTCGACGTTGGCGACGCTTGACAGCAGAGTCGACGTGGCGACGCTGCCAAGCAGCGTCGCGACCCCACTCCGCGCAGACACACGCCACGCAGCGCACGCCAGACCCCGACGGACCGCACAGCAGAGTCGACGTGGCGACGCTTGACAGCAGAGTCGACGAGGCGACGCTTGACAGCAGAGACGACGAGGCGACGCTGTGACAGCAGAGACGACGAGGCGACGCTTGACAGCAGAGACGACGAGGCCCGACGCTTGACAGCAGAGACGACGAGGCGACGCTTGACAGCCGAGACGACGAGGCGACGCTTTGACAGCAGAGTCGACGTGGCGACGCTTGACAGCAGAGTCGACCGTGGCGACGCTTGACAGCAGAGTCGACGTGGCTACGGAGTGGTTTGCAGAGCGAAGTCGTGGGACGACGGTGGCTGCAGAGGCGGAGGTCGTGGACGACGTGTGGCTGCGAGCGGAGTCGTAGACGACGTGTGGCTGCAGGAGCAGAGTGTGGACGACGTGTGGCTGCAGAGCAGAGTCCGTGGACGACGTGATGTTTGACAGCAGACCTCGACGACGTGATGGCTTGACAGCAGACTCAAACGACGTGATGGCTTGTCAGCAGACTCGACGACGTGATGGCTATCTGCCTCAGAAGCTAGAGTTGCTGCTGTCGACAAGCAAGAGTCGAGCCGCCGTTCGCCCCCACTCGATGCTGACAGCACCGCGTCGACGCGTTGCACCCTCTACGAATTCGATGCTTGTCAGCAGACTCGACGACGTTGATGCTTGACAGCAGAGTCGACGACGTGATGCTTGACAGCAGAGTCGACGACGTGATGCTTGACAGCGATGAGTCGACGACGTGATGCTTGACGCAGAGTCGACGACGTGATCTTGACAGTCAGAGAGTCGACGACGTGATGCTTGACAGCAGAGTCCGACGACGTGATGCTTGACAGCAGAGTCGACGACGTGATGCTGTGCTTGACAGCAGAGTCGACGACGTGATGCTTGACAGCAGAGTCGACGACGTGATGCTTGACAGCAGAGTCGACGCGTGATGCTTGACAGCAGAGTCGACGACGTATGCTTGACAGCAGAGTCGACGACGTGATCAGGGACGACCCCTGAACGAGTCTCCCTGGAAGCAGCAACAGGCACTGCCGACGCCCTGGAGGCGGCCACTGGAACTGCAACAGAGAGGACGGGACCAGGCAGGAACCGGACTGGGCCCGAATGTCCGTGGCGCCGGACTGGGCGCGAGAGTCCGAGGTGCGGGACTGGGCACGAGAGTCCGTGGTGCTGGTATTGGCACCTCACCAGCGAGTTCCATCACACCATAACGAGACGCCATAGGCTCAACTACGCAACTAGTGCGGTCCGAAATACAACTCTCCACAACGTGAGGACTACACATGGAACCAGAGCGGCCTGAATCATGACCATCCAACACTAGAGGCTCAAATACGGAATCAGAGTGGCTTACCTCTGGACTTACACGCGCTCGCCTACGCTTCGCTAGTGTGGTCCGGCTGCTGGCAAGCTGGGGATCCAGCACACAACCAGCCAAAGCAGACCGAACAGGGTGGGTGAAGAACTCCAGTTTGGGGGTCTTACTAAGACCGAACTGTCCCACAGCTCGCTAATGAGCTGGTCATAAGACCCTTCGAACAACCGGGACCAGTTGGTCACTGCCCAGTCAAGCGCCTTGCCTGTGAGACGCCATTGTACAAACACCACACGTTTCTCATTAGTGTAGTGAGGGTACTGGCGCAAATAGGCTGAGCACTGCCGGAAAAACTCGCCGCATTGACGTGGGTTACCATAAAATTTTTCTGGCAGCTCAGCCCTTATCTTACCAACCGGTTTAACGAACAAACCTGCCGTCTCCATAGTTGGGCGGGGAATTCTGTCACGACGGGTGCCTACCGGCAAGCAGGAGACATGCGCAGGTTCTATATGTATAACCATGATGGTTTATTTAAGATAGTGTAACAAAGGACAGGAGAAACCAAAACAACCTTAACTACTGCGGGCTTAACCACAGAACAAACACGCAACAGCCTAAAGCTGACAACCTTGATAAAGCGGGCTTTAACCGCTGAACAGACACGCAACAGCCTAAAGCTGACAACCTTGATAAAGCGGGCTTTAACCGCCGAACGAACACGCAACAGCCTAAAGCTGGCAACCTAGATAATGCGGGCTTTAACCGCCGAACGAACACGCAACAGCCTAAAGCTGGCAACCTAGATAATGCGGGCTTAAACCGCCGAACGAACACGCAAACAGCCTAAAGCTGGATACTGTAACAAAAGCAAGCAGAAATCGCTGATGATGAACACTAACCGTCATGACAATCCAAACGGGAGCTTTCCCTCGATAATTCCCCGCGCCTGAGGGGGAGCCGGGATGCTGTTTAAATAGTCCTGTATACAGCTGCAAGTCATTACGGTAAGCAATATCCCAGCTTCTCCTCGGCGCTTTGCAAACCGGGTGGCGCAGCAATTGTCCAAGTCCAGATCGCCACCCGGCGACCAGGAGGGCGCGTAACACCCCTGTCCATGGCGAACCGTGACAAATAGGGATACCCACGCTCACAGAACAGACTGAGAAAAAGTTCTTCCTAGAGCAGTGGCCTTCACCACACCAAACTGACTGATATAACTTCTCATAATGGTATTGATAACTGTACATACTGTATTTGCACTATTGTATGTAACTGTTACTATGTAAATAACTGCTACCTTTCTACTTTTTTTTTACAATTTCTTGGAGAGTGCTGCACTAAATTTTGTATGCAAGTATAATGACAATAAAAGGCTACTATTCTATTCTATTCTATTCTATTCTATTCTACCTGTATATTCTCTCTAACCTATAACTGGCTCACGTTCACTCGCTGAGTCTGTCTCATCTGGCTGATCTTTCGTGTTGTTCTTAATACTGTCTATGTTTGGCTTCCGTCAAACAAAAGTATCAGGTCCATTATACCATCCTCTTATGTGTGGAGCTTTCTCTAACACAGGGTGATAACAGTACATTACTGTATTTTCTAAAAGTATTGTGAATTTCCATAAATTAAAAAAGGCTTATGTGTATAACAGTTTAGGTTTTGGATGTTGTGTAGTTGGTAGCATTCCAATTGTGATGTCAGTGGTATATATGACGCATTTATGTATTGTTTGCACAGTTTCCTTGTAACAATACCCTTTGTTAGATTAGTAATTGTCTTCTAGTTAGATCGAGCCTAAGATGTGAGGAGTGAGCTCATTACCAGCTTTTGGGAAAAACAGAGTCTGCACGTGTGTGTGTGTGTGTGTGTGTGTGTGTGTTGGAGAAAGGTCATGAAATGGCGACGAAGCGTTTGAGTGTGAGAAAAACATTGTTACTGCCAAAAGAACAGTCTGTTCTAAAAGTCAAATGTGGTTGTTATGGTCAGCAGAGCAATCTGTTCTAAACGTTATATGTGGCAGAAGTCACATACACAAACAAAGGTAGCTTAAAACAGTAACATATTAGAAACAAACTAAACAAAACTGCAAAAATCAGCTGAGCATCTGAGCATGTGCTTTTCCTGTGTACATTTAGTCCTCTGGTCATATAATTACTGGAACCTGTTACCGTTCGCCAAAAAACGGGCAAACCTGTAAAATAAAAAGAGGTTTTAGGACCCAATTGCAGTCAGCTCCTGATGTGATGGTCGACTCAAGAATAAAATAGAAAAAGCAAGTGAGTGTGGGGAAACACTCGTGCACACATGGGAAAAAAAATGAAAATAAAGCTGCACTCCTATGAGGCTGGCAGCTGGGGCTCAAACCCTGATTGCTTACATCAGGGGCCGAAATGCTACGCTTGCGCCACTTGGCCGAGAGGGATAATACAGGGGTGAAAACAGCTACAAACGCTCACACTACAAATGCTCACTTCCGAGCTGCACATGCAGTGAGCAAAGGAGAGCGCAACTTGGAGGGTGAGAGGGGTGCACGCTATGACGTCAGCTTTGGGAATTTCTCAAGTTTCCCGATGCACGCAAAGTGTGCTGCAGCTATTGCACATGAGCAACATGGCACAGATGCAGAACTGAGAAACGAGGCTAAACAGCAGCACAGCATTCCTTAAAAAAAATAAAATAAATGAAAGCACAAAATAAGAGACTAAATCCTCACATGCTAGGTGGCTGACAAGCCCAATAGGGAGGCAGTGGGGGATAGCGGGAAGCACGAATCACTAGGCAATGGAGCCAAAGCTGCGGAGGGAGATACGTGATTGTGGACGAGGGGAGCGAGTGGAACCTTGCCCTACTCTGATCCGTTAAGCCCTACCAGTTACCTCGAGCCTCCGAGCCCTAATTTTTCTACCTCCTAGGCGAGGCAGGTCTACCAGTATCCCTACTCACTGAAATCCGAAAAGAAAGGCAGATGTGACAGCATGCTTAGACATTAAATGCCTGACAATGGCGAGGGTGCGACACCTGACTAGGTGTCACTGATGAAGATTGAAGCTTGAAGCTTGCGCGTTCGGGATGCCATACCAGTCCCGGCACGTCTAAAAAGCCAACGCTGCCCTCTAGTGTCGTTAGCGTGGCTCGTGATAGAACCTTCTTATTACAAATCCATTAACCATTTAGGTTGTTTTCTATACCTGCAAGGCCACCCTTCATCACTTTATATCTGGGTTAATCAACAAAGTGTGTTTATGATACGTGTTGGGACACCAGGAAAAACAAGTTGACTAGATAGATATAGATAGATAGAGTACTATATTTATCAACACACATAATACACAAATATAAATACAGAAAAAACAGAAAATTACAAATTTACAAAAACTGATAATGTTACAAATGTGTAACCCATCTTCTATCGGGACAGGAGTGAGTTATTGTATAGCGTTATTGCAGTGGGCAGGAATGATTTCCTGTATCTGTCTTTATTACAGCGGAGCTGCAGTGACCTCTTACTGAACACACTCCTCTGTCTGTCCAGTATATTGTGTAAAGGGTGTGTTGTGTTGTCCATTATTCTGATCAGTTTGTGTAGCATCCTACTCTCTACAATCAGTTCTAGGGGCTCTAGAGTAGTTCCAAGCACAGATCCAGCTTTCTTTAAGAGTTTGTTCAGCCTCTTTAAGTCGCTAGCTCTGATTCAGCTTCCCCAGCAGATGGCTGCGAAGACAACTGCACTTTCCACAACAGACTTGTAAAAGATATGTAACATCTTATTGCACACATTGAAGGACCTAAGCTTCCTCAAGAAGTAGAGTCTGCTCTGACCCTTTCTTTATACAGCTTCGGTGTGACATCTCCAGTCCAGTCTGTTGTCAAGGTGAACACCCAAGTATTTGTAGCTCTCCACCACCTCCACTTCTTCTCCCTGGATGGATACAGTTTGGTGCAGTACCGGTCCTCCTAAAATCCACAACCATCTCCTTTGTCTTGGTCACATTCAACAGGAGATGATTGTTTCCACACCATTCCACAAAGCGGTCTACCAATTCTCTGTATTCATTCTCCTGTCCACCCCACGATCGCAGAGTCATCTGAAAATTTCTGTAGATGACAGAACTCAGAGTTGTACTGGAAATCCAAGGTGTACAAGGTGAAGAGGAAAGGTGAGAGTACAGTCCCCTGTGGTGCTCCTGTACTGCTGACTACCCGCTCAGACTCACATTCCCTCAGGTGCACAAACTGTGGTCTGTCTGTCAGGTAATCAATAATCCAGGAGGTTATGGAGGCATCCACCTGCATTTCATTTAGCTTCTCCCTCAGCAGATAGGGCTGAATGGTGTTAAAGGCACTCGAAAAATCAAAACACATTATCCGAACGATGTTTCCTGAGTTGTCCAAGTGCGCAAAAGCTCGCTGTAGCAGGTAGATGATTGCATCATCAACTCCAACCTCAGGGCGGTAGGCAAACTGCAGTGGATCCAGAGAGGAGCTTACTAGAGGTCTTAGATGAGCTAAGATCAGTCTCTCCAAAACCTTCATGATGTGTGAGGTTATGGCGACTGGTCTGTAGTCCTCCAGGGCAGATGGAGATGACTTCTTAGGTACTGGAACAAGGCAAGATGTCTTCCAAAGCTCTGAAACCTGTTGAACCCCACAGAGCTGGTCAGCACAGGTTTTCAGGACCCTGGGGCTGATTCCATCTGGACCTGCAGCCTTGTTCTGGTGTAGTCTCTTGAGCTGTTTTTCACCTGACTGCTGGAAAACAGACAGGTGGTGGTGGAGGTTAGAGTCAAGTCAAGTCAAGTCCAAGTCAGATTTATTTATATAGCGCTTTTTACAATGGAGCATTGTCTCAAAGCAACTTTACAAGTTTAGATTATCTCCTAATAACTACGTCCAATCCCAAGTTGAGCAAGCCTAGGGCGACAGTGGCAAGGAAAAACTCCCTAGTTCTAGGAAGAAACCTTGGGAGGACCAAGACTCAAAAAGGGACCCAACCTCCTTGGGCGGTAGAGGACAGCACATGTTGACTAGGAGTGCAGATAGGTGTCAAAGGTGTTGATGAGGCTTTGTAGTAAATTGTGTCTGGCCTGTTTTGAAGTCTGGTGGATGTTGATTGTGTTGTGTAAGGATCCATGGTGGAAATGTGGGGCTGAGAGAATTCAGGATCTGTGATCGTTATCACCTGGGAGGCGTTTGGGGGAAATAGCTGTGGAGGCTTGCAGGGTGTATGATCTGCATGGGTGTGTGCAGGGGAGGACATAGCTGAGGGTACTGTGCTGAACCTGTTGAAAAAATGATTCAGCTCATTGGCTCGGTCCAGGCTTCCCTCAGCCTGATCCCCTTTTACCTTCAAGCCAGTGATTGTCTTCATGCCTGCCCACACATCCCGCACGTTGTTCTCCTGAAGCTTATTCTCCAGCTTCTTCCTGTATTCCTCCTTGCTCTCCTTTAGCTTCACTTTCAGCTCCTTCTGCACTCTCTTCAACATGTCCCTGTCCCCTTCTCTGAAGGCTCTTTTCTTCTTATTCAGCAGTTCCTTCAGGTCACTGGTGATCCACGGTTTGTTGTTGGGGAAGCATCGCACCGTCCTGGTGGGGATGATGCTATCCACAGAGAAGTTTATGTACTCTGTGACACATTCTGTCATGGAATCGATGCCATCTCCATGTGGTTCACAGAGTACATCCATCTGTTGCCTCAAAACACCCCTGAAGTGTCTCATTTGCTTCCTGTGACCACCTCCTGATGGTTCTTGTTGTTCCAGGTTGCTGCTGAACAATAGGTGTGTAAGAAGGTGTGAGAAGTACC
Organism: Ancistrus triradiatus; assembly: GCA_025084515.1. Taxonomy (NCBI): domain Eukaryota; kingdom Metazoa; phylum Chordata; class Actinopteri; order Siluriformes; family Loricariidae; genus Ancistrus; species Ancistrus triradiatus. The sequence goes on along the minus strand of JAJAGP010006351.1, from coordinate 11,385 downwards.
AGATTGTGATCTGATCTTCCTAGTGGTGGAAGTGCGGTGGAGGTGTATGCACCCTTTACATTAGCATACAGTAAATCCAGCGTATTATTGTCTCTGGTTCGGCAGTTAACAAACTGTTGAAAAGTTGAGAGAGTGGCAGACAGTGAAACATGGTTAAAATCACCAGAAATCGCAATTAATGCATTTGGGTGCTTTGTTTGTAGTCTGGCGGTGACGGAGCTGATGACCTCACATGGCACGTCAGAAGCAGCTGATGGCGGAATGTAAACAGCAACAAAGATGGCAGAAGTGAACTCTCTGCTAACAGTTCAATGTCTGGGCTACAGATACACCATCTGTTATTCACAAACACTGCAATCCACCCTCCTCTCTTCTTACTGCTCTGTCCCTGATCTCTGTCAGCCCGCACTGTCTGAAAACCAGGCAAAGTATCGTTAGTATCCGGAATGAGTTCCTGCAGCCATGTCTCGGTGAAGCACATAATACTGCATTCCCGGTATTCCCGTTGTGTTCTCCTAAGCGCTACAAGCTCGTCCATCTTATTCACCAGTGACCTAACATTCCTGATCAGAACCGAAGGAAGATATGGTTTATAATTCCTTTTTCTTGTTTTCCACTTCACTCCGGCTCTGCATCCCCGACGTCTCCTCTTCAACGCAAACCGGCAAAACAAGAGTTAAAAATACCAGAATTAACAGCAAAAAAACGTTAATCCGCAGGATATCCATAGTGGCGTAAATAAGAACTAAATGTAACGTATGGTGATAGAAAATACACTATATAAATACAAAATAAATACAAAAAAACGACCAAACAAGCAGGAGCTGCTACAACAGGCTGCCACTCACTAGGGGTGGTGCCACTATAGACTACCAGGTTCAGTTATTCATGGCTTGCATGTCTTGGCACAAATGAATTCTTTCCCTCTCTTTTCTTTCCCATTGGGCCCGCTAGCGGCTGCTTGATTGTAGTCTCAAGTTGGGCTGACACATTAGTCTCCACCCTCAGTGGCTCCCGTGTTGCCAAAGCAGTCTCCCGTAACACGGCGAGGATTCAACGACCCCACCAGAACAAAATCACCAGGAACAAATTTGTGACTAGGCTTATCTGAAGGAAAGGGAGAGAGACACACATTACCATTGATATTTTTCAATTAGTCAATTAACGCCGCAGTGTAGTCACCAATGGCTACATCCAAGTCACCTGTGGAACATATACCCGGGTTACCCTGTAACTAAGATAAGGTTGTCCAAATAACACCTCGAAAGTTGACATTTTGGTAATCTTATTCTGGAGTCAAAACCATGGTCTACCCAGGGTCTATTTATTGCCATCATTAACTGAGTCAGTCTCTCTAAGAGTTCTGTTAGTTCTCAACAATTCCTTAACTTTATAGGTGGTATGGGAAATGGTATTTCCACTCAATGTTAAGATATTTACACAATTTCTGAGTAACACTGGAAGCAAATATCACCAGACACCAGCTTTGGTCACCAGATATCATTACTGAAATGCTGAAGCTGGCAAAAAGTGTGACTGATTTGTAACTTTCTAGTTGAACCAGTACATCATGTGTTTATTACAACACTAAGATTTTCTCTTTTACAGATAATACATGAATCTAGAATAGTTATATTAGATTTTCTCATATCTGCTATACAAAGGTTTTATAAAGTTTTGTCCTCAATCTGCCTTAACACTCAACCCTTGGAGTGTTCCAAGGAATTGCAACCACAATTGAAGCAGTGCTCGCAAGGTCAGGGGCATGAATTAGACTCATTTCATCAGGTTTGCAAACATATTAAATGATCTGATTTTGAAGAAACATGCTTCAATCAACAATTGGTTTATCAGACATTTTGAACCTCCTTTTAGTATGCAAACATTGTAAACAGTGCCAAAGGCATATCATCAATCTGTATAAATAATGACATGATGCCTCTCTAAGGGTTTATTTTGTTCCAATGTTGTTGAGAATAAGGTTTTTTGAAAGACTAGCTCTCTCCCCGTCACCACCTGAAAGATTTCCTTTGACAGCAATAGCAAGTCACACCTTCCTTCCTTTCGGTGACGTTCAGAATGTGTTCCACATTGTGCTGTGGTCAGTTCTTCAGCTGTGCCTGCCTTCGGTTGTCCCAATTATTTAGTGGGATCTTACCCATCGTTGACTAACCATTACCATTACTAACTATTAGCTTGAAATAGATCCAGTATAAAATTTTGCACTACATTATGAACACGTGGCTCCAGTGTCAACCAGAATTTTTTATTCAATTCCATTAACTGGTTGTATAATCGCTGGTAACGATTAAGGCAAATTGGTTAAAGTGACTTATAACCCTCAAACAGGCTTCAGCCTTTAGGCCTCTCTACTGGCGTTGCTTGAGTTGGGTAATATACCAGGGACTTCTCCCTTATGCTACTGACACGGCAGAATATGATTTTCATCTGCACTGTTTTGATTCTGGTCTGCAGCAGCACCATCAGCCTTTTTTTTGTTGTTGCAATATTAATTTGTGAATGGTTTGAATTTGCCACCATAATGGCAGTTAGCATTGCATTTATGTCCTTGTCACACCTGCAGTCAGACCAGTGCACCATGCCCACCTTCTACCACATTGTCTCTCCAACTTTCTGTCATCTGCACCTGTTTCTCAACCTCCAGTCCTTTCTCTCCTACTATTCATACCCTCTTGCTCCACACTGTCATCACTAAGTCTTGTGGTTTCTACCTCGTTTCTAAGCCCCTACTTATCGCTTCACACATCGTTTCTAGCCCAGCTTATTATTGCTTCCCATACCTGGTTTTGATTTATCTCTACCCTCTATTCCGTCTCTTGTCACTTCCTATTCGGCTCGGGTATTTTCTCGTCTCATCTGTTTTCTGTCCGTGGATCATTGTGTTCATTTAGTTTGCCAGTTTTTCCTAATGAATGCTACCTTTGGTCTGATCCACTCCTTGTGTGTGTCTCCTATCCCTAAGCCGGCGTCACAGTCTTCCTGAACGGCCAGGACCTCTAGACTATTTATTTTGCATCACTGTTACATTAAACTTTGACTTACTTGTCAAGGACTATTTTTTAAGGAATTCAACAAAATGTAAAGAGTAAAAAGGTATTTTATGTAATGCAAGCAACACTTCATGTATGGACTGATGACTGGAATGGATCCACTGTATCCATCAGTGATGTGTACTGCAGCTGCCATTGTTCCTTACCTACATAAGATAGTTTCAAGGCAAAAAACAAGAAAGAGAACAGCGAAACGATAACATCCTATCCTGGGGTTCCCCATTTGTAATCTCTACTCAGATCACATCTGTTAAAATCATGTTCACATTTATATTTATCATCAATGTCATTAATAGCAATTAATGGATCTCCTAGAGATAAAAAAAATAATAATATCAATGTTCATTTCTCTAGCTTAGATGAATGGTTATATCAACCTGTAAGAAAAAAAGAAAATATAACATTAACATGGTCTCATAAAAACTATAATCATATCTTCCAAGAGTAATTTTCTTATTTCTTTTTTAAAATCCACTTTCAGAGACCCATTTAGCCATGCCTAAATTGAATGATACATCTGGATGGGTCGACCAACATGTGAGACGTGAAAACGTCTATACAAGACTATAGTACAAATGCATCAGACCGACGTTCTTCATGATGAAGCGTTTAATAAACTATGAACACAATCCATGTTATTTCTGCTTACAATTTAAAATGTGTAAGAGCAGTGTTTAATAAAATGAAAATGTAATATTTTTTGCTATTAACGTACAATGTTTAAACTTGTCTTAATAAATGTTCTTATCTCAATTCAAAAGCTCTGAAATCAGCTGATCATATGGGAAGAGCAAAAAACAGGTCAGTGATAGGTCCTTGAATATACTGTTTGCACATGCACAGTTCATTCACTTCTTTGTGAGCTGTGATGTGCAGCTCTGATCTCAGAACGAACACTTCTCACTCATGGAAACTTCAGACTATTCTCTTCTAAAAGTAGATTTGTGATATATGCTGATCTAGAGGTGTGTGAAGACTGGATAGCTTGATTGGGTGAAAATGTAATGAAAATGAGAACCTGAGAGCAAAATTCACAAACAATTTGATCTAAGAAATAAAGTTAAATATCAAAGGACTGTGTGACTATGTAAGATCTCCGAACAAACTTATAGTTCAAAAGAGCAATTGGATAAGATTATCTGTCCCAAACAGTACTGTAACAGGATAATAATTGGATGAAGCTAGTTTCGTCTAGTCCTGAACAGTATTCTCTCTCTCAAGAGAATAATCACATAAGCACTATTGCCAATTCCCGACACAATATTCTCACCATCTGTAATTAATTTTGTTACATGTGCCTGTGTGTTTACTGTTCAGCTTGTTACTGATGTACACCCGCACTGCTGCTAGCCTGTTTAGGTAAAAAACCCCACAATGAACTATTACAAGAAAACCACCTGGTGCAACCAAAAGGGGCTGTTTCCTATTTCTATCCTTTTTTTGAGTTGAGTAAACAGATTTGTTTATAGAAACCTTATAGGAGGGTATATATTGCCTGTGTCAGACAGAGTAAAGTAGATGAGTTAAGAACCTGACAACGACAGTGTGTCTGCTTCTTGCCATCTCCTGAGCTCAGTAAGGTCAAGATTCTCGACAAACGGACAGAAGGTCGTGATCGAACCCTATTAGGAAATGAATTCCTAACAGTTTGGTGTCAGAATGGTGTGGATGTTATTAAATTGTCTCTTACTTAACAAACTGAGGTTCTATTAGTGGGGCCCAAGGCTTTGAGAGACAGGTTGGCTACATCTATCCTAAATCTAGATGGCTGTCCAGTATTGCCCAGTCCATCTGTAAAAAACTTGGATGTCACATTTGATTCAGATCTCTCCTTTGATGTTCACATTAGTAACATCACTCGAATTGCTTTCTTTCAATTACGTAGTATCGCTAAACTTAGAAATATCCTCTCTTTTAATGATGCGGAGAAACTGGTTCATGCGTTTATAACCTCAAGGTTGGAATTAATGTAACGCCTTACTTACTGGATGCGCTAGCAAATCTATAAATAAACTTCAATTAGGTCAGAATGCAGAAGCCTGAGTGTTAACTCGAACTAGAAAATTTGATCATATCAGTCCTGTTCTATCATCACTGTTACCAGTTAAATTCCGCATTGATTACAAAATACTTCTTATACCTTATAAAGCTCTACATGGCCTGGCCCCACATTATCTGTGTGAACTCTTGGAGTCTTACAATCCAGCAAGTCTACTTTGTTTGCAGGGTGCAGGACTTCTTTTAGTTCCTAGAATTTAAAAAGTCACAGCCGGGGGAAAGGCTTTCTCATACATGGCCCCCCAACTATAGAATAAACTTCCCACTTTTGTTCGAGACTCAGACACTCTCCAAAATTTTAAGTCTAGGCTAAAGACATACTTATTTGTGCAGGCTTTTGACTAGATTTAGACTGGGATGCAGGGCTTGGGTCACTGGGGCCGGAGTCTGGAGTCATGTCTGGCCTGCCTGCCTTGTCCGTTAGCCAGGAGTGACAGGTGACCAGGCTGAACTGGGCTTCAGTCCTCTTGATCTTGACCCTTAGTCTAAGGCATCCTTGCCTTAGACTAAGGGCAGAGCTGGGGGTTCATAGTCAAAGAGTCTTATGGTGATCAGAGACATTGGGTTGCTGTCTTCTGCCTCCTCTTGGGGTTGCCGATGTCTCATGTGATCCCTCTTGGCTGTGTTACCTTCCGGTTCTCCTCTTTCTAGCTATGCTGCTATAGCTAATGCTGCCGGGGTCTCATGCTACACATGGCATCAGTGATTGGTAATAGACACTGTGCTCTTAATCAATAACTAAGTACATTATCTGTTTTCTCTCCGAGCTGTGTACCAGTTCCAGCCCCACACATGATGTTCATCCGCTGCAGCTTCACTCAAGCTGCTTCCATCATCAGCTCCAGCCCCATCATACCCAGGCCACTTAATGCTGATGTGCATATTATACGTTTTATTTGAAGTATCACTCCATGACTTTAGTTTTGTTCTTAGATTTATCATCTACGCCGCCCAAGGAGGTTGGGTCCCTTTTTGAGTCTTGGTCCTCCCAAGGTTTCTTTCTCATAACACTTAGGGAGTTTTTCCTTGCCCCTGTCACCCTAGTCACTGTCACCCTAATTTGGGATTGGACGTAGATATTAGGAGATAATCTAAACTTGTAAAGTTGCTTTGAGACAATGCTCCATTGTAACAAGCGCTATATAAATAGATCTGACTTGACTTGACTTAACTCAGAAGTGGGATCCTGGGCATGTACAGTCGTATGAAAAAGTTTGGGCACCCCTGATAATTTTCATGATTTTAGTTTATAAATCATTGGTTGTTCAGATCAGCAACTTGAGTTAAATATATCATATAGCAGATGAACACAGTGATATTTGAGAAGTGAAATGAAGTGTATAGGATTTACAGAAAGTGTGCAGTAATTATTCAAACAAAATTAGGCAGGTGCATAAATTTGGGCACCCCAGCAGAAAAATTACATCAATATTTAGTAGATCCTCATTTTGTAGAAATAACAGCCGCTAAACGCTTCCTACAGCTTCCAGTCTGGATTCTGGTTGAAGGTGCTTTGGACCATTCTTCTTTAGAAACATCTCCAGTTCAGTCATCTTTGATGGTTTCCAAGCATGGACAGCCCACATTTTCAGTAATATTCATGTCTGGGGACTGAGATGGCCATTCCAGAACGTTGTACTGGTTCCTCTGCATGAATGCCTTAGTAGATTATGAGCAGGGTTTGGGGTCGTTGGCCTCGGTGCAACTTTGTCACTGATTCTTGAACATTGTTCTTAAGAATCTGGAGATATTAACTGGAATCCATGCGACCCTCAATTTTAACAAGATTCCTAGTACCTGCACTGGCCACACAGTCCCGCGGGCATTATGGAACCGCCACCAATTTTACTGTGGGTAGCAAATGTTTGTCTTTGGATGCTGTGTTCTTTATTCCAAAATGAAGCTGGATTGTCCCAAATGTGCTGTAGCACACCTCAAGTGACTCTGTTTTGTGGCGTGTCTGCAAAAAAAGGCTTCTTCTGCATTACTCTCCCATACAGCCTCTCCTTGTGCAAAGTGCGCTGTATAGTTGAACGATGAACAGTGGACACCATCTGCAGCAAGATGAGGTTGTAGGTCTTTGGAGGTGGTCTGTGGCTTGACTATGACTGTTTTTACGCAGGTTTTACGCAGGCTTTTGACTAGATTTAGACCAGGTTGCATGGTTTTTGTTGCTGGGGCCGGAGTCTGAGTCATGTCTGGCCTGCCTGCCTTGTCCGCTAGCCGGGAGTGTCGAGTGGGCGGTCTGGCTGAACTAGGCTTCGGTCCTCGTGATCTTGACTCCATGCATCCTTGCCTTAGAATAAGGGCAGAGCTGGGGGTTCATAGTCAAAAGAGTCTTATGGTGATCAGAGACGTTGGGTTGCTGTCTTCTGCCGCTCGTGGGGGTTTGCCAATGTCTCATGTGATCCCTCTTGGCTGTTTCCTACCAGTTCTCCTCTTTCTAGCTTTCTAGCTATGCTGCTATAGCTTTAAATGCTGCCCGGGGTCTCATGCTACACTTGGCATCAGTGATTGACATGGCATCAGTGATTGTTAATAAACACTGTGCTCTTAATCAATAACTAACTACATTTTCTGTTTTCTCTCCGAGCTGTGTTCCGGCAGTTCCGGCCCCACACATGATGTACATCTGATGGAGCTCCACTGTGCATAATTCACATTTTATTCGACCATGACTCCATGACTTTAGTTTTCGCTCTTAGATTTATCATCATACCCCGGCCACTTAATGTCGATGTGCATACTTCACATTCTATTCAAACTTTGACTCCATGACTTTAGTTCGCTCTTAGATTTATCATCTACGCCGCCCAAGGAGGTTGGGTCCCTTTTTGAGTCTTGGTCCTCCCAAGGTTTCTTCCTAGAACTGGGGAGTTTTTCCTTGCCACTGTCGCCCTAGGCTTGCTCAATTTGAGATTGGACGTAGTTATTAGGAGATAATCTAAACCTGTAAAGTTGCTTTGAGACAATGCTCCATTGTAAAAAGCGCTATATAAAAAAATCTGACTTTGACTTGACTTGACTTGACTGTTCTCCACCATCCTTCGCCTCTGCCTATCTGAGATTTTCTTGGTCTGCCACTTCGGGAGTTCCTTAACTAGAACTGTGCCTGTGGTCTTCCCATTGCCTCACTATGTTCCTCACAGTGGAAACTGACAGCTGAATCTCTGAGAGAGCTTTTCCCTTTCCCTGAACCATGATGTTGAACAACCTTTGTTTTCAGGCCATTTGAGAGTTGTTTTGAGGCTCCCATGTTGCCACTCTTCAGAGAAGATGCAAAGAGGAGAAAAACTTCCAATTGGCCATCTTAACACTTTTCTCATAGTTGGATTGGATTCCACTTGTGTATGTAGATCAAGGGTCAATGAGCTTACAAAACAAATTTTGTGTTCCAATAATTAGTGCTAAAGGTATTCAAATGACAAGTGTGCCCAAATTTATGCACCTGCCTAATTTTGTTTGAATAATTACTGTACATTTTCTGTAAAACCTATAAACTTAATTTCACTTCTCAAATATCACGGTGTTCATCTGCTATATGATATATTTACCTGAAATTGCTGAGCTGGACAACCAATGATTTATAAAGAAAATCATAAAAATTATCAGGGGTGCCCAAACTTTTTCATACGACTGTAAGTAAATTTAAGTATTTCTTGCTGGCTCAGGATCTCGTGTTAGTGTACCCCTTCCAAGTGTGGAGGAAGTTATAAAGCTCTAGAGGTCTCCTCCAGGGACATTAGAAGTTTCTGATTTTGAGACTTATGAAGCATGCTCGTACTTGTTTTGTCCTTGTTTGATTTGTTGACAAGAAAGTTTTCCTGTCCTTGTTGTGGAGAATCTAGTCTTTACAGTGTGCTTGTTGAATCTAGCTAACTGTAAATGTGTAAGTAATTGTCTAACTGACTAACTCATACAGGTATGCAAGAAGGTTCTAGTTTTGCAAAGCCCAACCTAAAGGAAGCTCCAAAAGATTGGATGTATAGATGTGGTCTAGGTGTATCTGCTGACCCTTTTTGGGTCTCTTTGGTTGGTTGGGGATTCGGTCCTGCTCTACCGCTCCCAGTGCGCATTCTAAGAAACTTTTGAGTTGTCTATGTTTCCTGTAATAAGGAAATAATTGTGAATGCATCCAATTATTATACTGTATATTAGAGTACTGCTTGGGATAGACCATAATCTGATCCAATTCCTCTTTTGAACTATATGTTAGTTCTAAGGCTTTACATATTTACACTGTCTTTCACGTCTTACATATTGATTGACACAATTTGATGTGTCATTTAATTTAGGCATGGCTACATGGGTATCTGAAAGTGGAGTTTTAAAAAGGTCTTCAATTTATGTAAATATGAAACACAGGACAAATAAGAAACTGCTCTTGGAACATATGATTATAGATTGAGACCATGCTAATGTTACATTTTTGTTTTCTTCTTACAGGTTGATTTAAACGTTCCTTTAGACCAGAGGAATGAACAATAATATATATATATTTTTAACTCTCTATCTGCCAGTACATTCCCTGGGTAAGTCTTTGAATCCCCCCTTAATCTGCACCACCAAGACAGTAGAGCAGGATTGAATCCCCCCCTTAAACTGCTTCCTGAAGCCGGTAGACCAGAACCTAATTCGCCCCTTAATCTGCACTTCGGGATGGTAGAGCAGGAAATTTGCCCTTTTCCAAACGGTACTCTAGAATTCACATTGGAACGTGTAAACCACTACATACAATTACATTAATAATTGTAATACATACATAATTGTAAGCCACTACATACAATTAATTGCATTCTAGTTGGATCAAGCCTAAAACGTGAGGAGTGAGTTCTCAAGGTTTCATTACAAGCTCTTGGGAAAGACAGAGGCCGCACAAGAGGATTCAGGGTCTTCCGATCTATTACAGATATGCAGAAATATTTTTACAGTGAGACAAACATCTGTGTTTGTGTGTGTGTGTGTGTTGGAATGGGGACATTCAAGTGTGAGAGAAACATTGTTACTGTCAAAAGAACAGTCTGTTCTAAAAGTCAAACATAGTTGTTATTGTGAGCAGAGTGATCTGTTCTAAAAGTTATGTGGCAGAAGTCACATACACAAACTTAAGGGTAAAACAGTAACATATTAGAAACAAGCAGCCTGAGAATTATACCAACATAGAAATGCATGTTAGGAAAGGAACCAGGTAATCAAGGTGATCAAGGCTTTGGCCTTTACACGGTCATGAAGCCCCAAGCTGAAACCACAGTGAGACCTTGGCAAAATACCTTAACACCCTTTATATTAACATTATTTACATTACAGAACCATAAAAAGACTATGTGACTATGGTAATGTCTGATCAATGCCCATTTTGGTCAACAACCTGTTTCATGGAAAGTAATGTGCTTGTTAAAAGGTGCATACCTGTACTAGCATCACTGTGCATTTGTTCTAAGGAGGTCACACCAATTTCCTTCAGTTTCACGAAGTCAGCACCCTCCACCCCTCACCCCCAAGTATCTAACATACGCTGTACCCCACAAAATTTGAGGCAAACAGTTTCTTGTTAAAAGAGCATGAAGTTTACAACTTTAGCAACAGTTCCCAGGGTATTAATAAACCCTCATGAAAGTTTTTTACTGGACAGTGTTTGCTTATGTAGCATGGCATGGATAACGGAGCAGTCCAGGACTTTTTTTTTTTTCTTCAATCGGTTGTTAAAAATCCCTTGTTATTTGACCATCAGCTCTGCAGCCCCGTTAGAGCAGCATGCAACAAAATTCTTATACGGCGGATTGTTGGACAAGGGGTAAGAATCCACAGCCATTTAAATATTGTTGCCTGTTGTTGTGGCTAGATTAGTAGAAATAGGAATGACATGTTTTAAGTAATAATTGTCGATACAGTGGGGCAAAAAAGTATTTAGTCAGCCACTGATTGTACAAGTTCTCCTACTTAGAAAGATGATAGAGGTCTGTAATTTACATAATACTTGCACTTCAACTATGAGAGACAAAATGAGAAAAAAAATCCAGGAAATCACACTGTAGGATTTTTAAAGAATTTAGTTGTAAATTATGGTGGAAAAGAAGTATTTGGACAAATAACAAAAGTTCAACTCAATACTTTGTAACCTAACCTTTATTGGCAATGACAGAGGTCAAACGTTTCCTGTACGTCTTCGCTAGGTTTGCACACACTGTAGCTGGTATTTTGGCCCATTCCTCCATTCAGATCTCCCCTAGAGCAGTGATGGTTTGGGGCTGTCGCT
>JAJAGP010006350.1:0-22573 GCA_025084515.1 Ancistrus triradiatus | reverse complement strand
CATGGTTGAGTTTGGAGTCTGACGGTTTGAGGCTGTGGACAGGTGTCTTTTATACAGATAATGAGTTCAAACAGGTGCCATTAATACAGGTAATGAGTGGAGGACAGAAGAGCTTCTTAAAGAAGTTACAGGTCTGTGAGAGCCAGAAATCTTCCTTATTTGTTATTGACCAAATACTTATTTTCCACCATGATTTACAAATAAATTCTTTAAAAATCCTGCAATGTGATTTCCTGGATTTTTTTTATTTTCATTTTGTCTCTCATAGTTGAAGTGTACCTATGATGAAAATTACAGACCTCTCACATCTTTCTAAGTAAAAGAACCTGCACAATCAGTGGCTGACTAAATACTTTTTTGCCCCACTGTACAATCTTCTGTACTCCTCTGTCAGTCCTAACAATCTAATAACTCGCATCTGGCTAATAAGTTTCATCTGGTCCTTTTCCGAGGAATTTGAGCCTGGTTCTTCTCCACATTTCCTTATGTTTATCAGATAGTTTTCCTTGCTGCTGTCACCTTTTGACTTCTCATTTGGGGTCTAGATTCAGCTTTTATGCTGAGCTGCTATACAACAATGTCTGCTGTTAAAAGTGCTACATACATGTAAAAAAGCGTCCATTTTGGTTTGAGTACAAGCCCGGAGTAAAAGGACTGCCTGTGTGGACTTTGTATTTTCTTCCCAGGTCTGTGTGGGTTACTTCCAGATATTTTGGTTCCCTCCCATATTAAAAGACAAGTAAGTTCAATTGGTTTCTCTAAAGTGTCACCGTAAGAATGTATTTGTGTGTGTGCATGTGTGTGTGTGCGTGTGTGTGTGCGTGTGTGTGTGTGTGTGTGTGTGTGTGTGTGTGTGTGTGTGCACATGTTCCATATGATAGATTTCCATGGTGCATCTATGGTGTGTCCTGATTTGGACACTGTGAGATGATATGAGATGAAATCTTAAACAATGTTAAAGTTTTTGTTCTCCACGCATATATACATAATGACAAACTTTAATTCCACAGTTTTGTTTTGTTGAAGAAAATTGTGCAGATGGATCATGCAGAGGACAAAAGGCACCTAACATAATTTGTTGTGGTGATCACAGTGTCCCAAGAGCAATGTGCCACAGACATTGGCTTTGATTAGACCCATAATGATGTCCTGAAAGCATTGTTGAACCTAATATCCTCCATGTGACCAGAGATCCAGATGTGAGTCTACAGCATTAGTTAGGGGGTGCAGTACAGATCAGGCTTAATTGATCAGTCATTGGGCATTTGGGTTATACCGCAGACATGATTCACATCGAGACTGAAAACAGATGTTCTCAAGTCAGCCACAGAGAGTTTATGCGTGGCAAAATGCTAAAACAGTTGATATATGATAGACTGGACTGGAGGTTGAGGTTGCAGGTGCATACGTTTACTTCTAAGTTCCATCAGTGCCATGATGATAATGCTGTGTGACCTGCATAGTGAACATACACTTAGCCACCTTAATAGGTACAACTATTTAACTGCTTGTTAACAAAAATATCTAGTCAGCCAATCACATGGCACCAACTCAATGCTTTTAGGCATGTATACATGGTTAAGACAGAATCCTAAAGTTCAAACCAAGCATCAGAATGGGGAAGAAAGGTGATTTAATTTACTTTGAACGTGGCATGGTTGTTGGTGTTAGACTAGCTGTTTTGAGTGTTTCAGAAACTGCTGATCTACTGAGATTTTCAAAAGCCATCTCTAGGGTTTACAGTGCAAGGTCTGAAAAAGAGAAAATATCCAGTGAGTAGTAGTTATCTGGGTGAAAATCCTTGTTGATGCCGGAGGTGAGAGGAGACTTGTTCAAGTTGATAGAAAGGCAACAGTAACTCAACTAACCACTCTTTACAACCGAGATATGCAGAAGAGCATCTCTGAATGCACAACACGTCGAACTTTGAAGCAGATCAGCTACAGCAGCAGCAGACCGCACCAGGTGTCACGCCTGTCAGGTAAGAACAGGCAACTGAGGCTACAATTCACATGGGCTCACCAAAATTGGGCAGCAGAATATTGGAAAAACTTTGCCTGGTCTGATGAGACTCTAATGGGAGGGTCAGAACTCAGCATAAACAACAAGAAAGCATAGATCCGTTCCTCCCCGGTCTGAATATGTGCAGAACTCCCTGATCCATTCATCATCAGGGATAACCCCATTTCAGTGTTTCCTCAAGTTTCAACCACCTCTCTTCCCATGGGTCTCAGGCACCTGAAAGTGTGATCAAATCCCCTCACTTCTGGGCCAGTGTGAAGGTCAGCTCACTACCAACTACAGTGGGCCATCAGGTGAAACAAAACCCAAAGTGACCATCTCCAAAGGGTGCAACAGAGTAAATCCCAGGAGACTGGATATGGATGAGTACTTGAATTTCACACTGGACTGCCAGAAGCTTTCACCCAGGTGTTGTTGGCTCTTTTAACATTCTGAAGCAGGTTAACCAGATGACATACTGGTAGAAGCTTCCTTCTAGCTATAAATCCTTCTCTTCTTTCCATGTCTTACTCCTGTGTTACCCTATAGTTAAATGCATTTTCAGCTCTATTTTCTGTTAAATAAACTCTATCTGCAAAAGGCAGAGATAGAGAAATCCTGATTACAGTGGGTCTGTGGGTAGGTTAAGAGGAACAGTGTTAAGATGGGATTTTCAGTGGATGATTAGGACCAAGCTGACACCCTGACTCAACTTTTAAACTACATGAAACTCTCCCTGGTACAGTATATTTGTATTCATCAGAGGTACGAAAGTGGTTTGTCTTACTTTTGGTCTCTCCTTTTGTGGTCCCTTTGGCATTTCACATAGAGATGGTCTGTTATATACCACAATCAAAACATGAACACTTTAATGGCATTTCATGTTTTCCTCCACGGATAAATCAATATAACGCACCCCATTGAAAAGCTTGGTTTCAGGCCATTCATTTGAAACCTTGTGGAAAGATGCTCTGTGAATGTTCGTGGAGTGGCTTGATAGAATATATTGAAATAAGACATGCCATCTCTACTTGTAGATTTTTCATGCAGTCCTCTTCATTATGCATTTTTCAGTGATGATTCATTCCAACTATTTCATGCCATGGTATAAAAGTTGAGTGTGTATATCAAAGTCCAATTACTTCTATAGCAATTTTAACAACAAACACTGTAAATATCTAGGCTCAAATCTCCAATCCAGCAAGCCTGTGGCAAGGAAAGTCTCTTTAAATGTCATGAGGCAAAAACCTTGAGAGGACCAAAAGTCCTTGAGAGGACCATGCAGCCTTCATGGGCAGTCTAAATTCTATATGTAAGAAATAAACTAAATTACTTAAATAATACATTTAAAATAATCGTTTAAATACACAGAACCTAAATAGAATAATTAAAATAGAGAATATAATAAACACAAATATAATAAATTATAGACTGAAATAAAGAGAGAATGAAATATTATGGAGATGTGATAAAACAGAGAATATAAGACTAAAGAATATATTACAGTAGCATATATCATAAATGTATAAATACAATAAAATAGAGAATATGGCTGAGTCTCTTGACATTATTTAGTGTAGTAAACAGAGTCAATAGAACTGATAAGACCAGCTTGGAGTGAGGACCACAACAAGAAGAGCAGCTCAGAGAGAAAACTGAACATGTAGTTGGGAATGTTAAGAACACAAACACTACACCTTTTTTTGTTGATTTTCTTTCATGATTCAAAGACATTTTTTTTCCTGATTCCATTCCTCAAGAAGATGGGGCAAATAATGAACAAAGGATATTTGTGGACTTCTGATGGACAGTATCAGTGACCCAATCCGATGCTTTTTTTAATTTACAAAGTTAACAAAAGCATTTATTTCTGTATCCATGGCATGTGAGAACTGCATAAAGAATCCTTTTCATCACTACTTTACAAGTGCTCTTACTGAGATATATGTTTTCAATAGCTGAAGACAAGCATGTGCTAAGAGTGGCTTTCTCCAAGTTTGTTGTGGAATAACACATCATTTTTTTGTAAATCTTGATCTTTTCTGGAACCAATAATTAAAGCAAAGTGCACTTTACCATGACAGACTGAGCAAGAGCTTTATTTGTCGAAGATGTTTTAAAACACATTATATTCAGATCCAAAAAACAAACTTGTGTAAGGTGACAGAGTAGGCAGAAAATCAAGCATCCAATATATCTATGTCCAAAGAGCAAATCCATTTAGAATGTCAATATAATACTCAATATTTTAATCAAGATTTCTATAACACTTATTTATAACAATTACAATGAATCTCTAGCATCTGATTTGAGTTTCAGAAAACATGTATCACTGATGGAATAGTCACCACACTGACAGGCTCTTCTATGTTCTGTTATATGCTCTACTATTTGTGTGATTTATTGGAGCCAGTTCTCCTCTTTACTTCCCTCATTAATCACTTAATAGAGAATAGTTCAGGCCATGGCAAAGAGCAACGCAGATGGAATCATGGGATGGCATGTTGTTAAGGTCACTAGATGAGTAGTGAGTGCTTCTGCAGAGGACTGCGTACAACTGACTCATCACAGGGGCATTGCACTCAATGCTTCAGCCGAGCACCTCACTCAGAACCAATTTCTCTCTCAGCAAATTTGTCAAAAAACGGCACGCCGTGGTTCTAAAGCTCCATCACGCATAAGTTGTTAAAGACATGCATTTTGTAGGTTCAGGCGTTTTTGCATATCAGGTCTGCAATATTATCTAGATTGGCCTTCCAACTATAAGTCCATGGCACCATGTCAGTATTTGCATATGGTGCTTTAAAAAAACAAAAGCTTAGAAAAAAAATTTCTTAACATCAACAAACTACATGTATTGCAGCAGTTGCATTCCAGTATCTGATGAATTCCAACACAGACACTCCTCATTCTAATGAATAAGGTACTGATAAGGTCATCACCTCAACCAAATCTTATTTATTAAGTAAAAGTACAAGAAACACGACAGCTGAAATATTGATTTCCAAACATTATAACATTAGTATTGCTTAGTTAAAAATGAATATATACTTGTTTTCTGTGTATTATTATTTGTATTATTAAATGAGGTCTGAAAACACTGCACTACTTCCTTATTATTATGAACAGTTGTCATTTACAGCAAATAAATGCTTTTGCCATCGCTGCAAATAAACATTGTTTTTTGGAATTTGTCAGTAATTTATAAGATAAAACAAAAATGTTGCATTTCACTCAGACACATACAGAACCAATACTAAAACCAGAGAAACTGATCATTTCGCTGTGGTCTCTTAATTTTTTTCCAGAGCTCTGGTTAATGTTGTTCCAGGAGCATCAGTGAATGAGATCTGCATGGAACATGCTCCTCCAGTCACTGTCAGAAAGGACATTTGTACAGTCCATGTGCCATTTATAGATTTTATTAGCATTCATTGTTGGTGTTGCTAAATACTGCTGCATAAAAGCACATCTCAATCCAAGCACAGTTGTTTGAATTTTGATTTAACCTTATGTACCACCCTTGGTCGGATAATTCAAACAGACCGATGCTCTGTCTCACATGGTTGATGATTCAAGAGAAACAAACACATCTGACACCATATTCTAACCGCATTGTTGTACGTGTTAGATCATTAATAAAATCAAATGTGTCCAATCTCACAAACCCATGCAAATTGTTCTCATCTGAGATGAGTGGCACCCGGTGTGGTCTTTTGCTGCAGTAGCCTGTTTGATTTGTTGTGCATTCAGAGATGCTCTTCTGCATACCCTGGTTGTATCGATTGGTTTGAGTTACTGTTGCCTTTCTATCAGTTCGAACCAGTCTGTCTGTTCTCCTCTGACCTCTGGCATCAACAAAGCATTTTTGCCCAGAGAACTGCCGCTCACTGGATAGTTTCTATCCCAAGTAATCCCAGTAGATCAGCAGTTTCTGAAATATTCAGACAGCCCATCTAGCACCAACAACCATGCCACATTCAGAGCCACTTAAATCACCTTTCATCCCAATTCTGACACTTGGCTTGATCATGTCTACATGCCTAAATGCATTGATTTTCTGCCATGATTGGCTGATTAGATATGTGTTAACAAGCAGCTAAAGAGAAGTACCTAATAAAGTGGCTGGTGCGTAGAAAGAGACACCTACCAACCAGATATCACTTGGCTGGTGGACACTGACATAATAACAGGCAAGAACAATTAATTAAAAACTAATTTTTTAAACTAATCTTTCACTCCTCATTCTAAACATCAGCTGAACATATCCTAGCTAATCATATAGTGCAGCCACCATGACACGACGTGAAAACGTCATTTTGTGCAAAAAAAACCAAAAACTTAATTTCATCACCAACCCAGTGACGAGCTCATCAGTCCAGTGGGACTCCTCTGATGACGTAGCAGCCCTGATTCAATCTGATTGTGTTTGCCATCCCATGGAAAGCATTCAGGCATATAAAGCAAGGCGAGGCTGCTGAGGCCATTCAAATAGCAGCCAGTCCTGGAGCAAATACGCTAAGAATCCTCTAGAGTCCAGGCAACTGAGACTAGGGATCATCTGGTTCAGCACCACGGTCAGCGATCCAAGCCGGGCCACTCGCTCATCCAGAACAACCTGAGCACAAGTAAGTCTTATTTATTGATCAGCTAGAAAACAATCTAGGTTTGGGGGAAGCAAATAAAGCAATTTTGCTTAGGTGTTTGGTTTGCTGCTGTTAGAGTAGTTATGTGAACTTCAGAACATGAGCACAACTTTTAAATAGTTGCATTATTTGCATCGCACAGCTTGACTGTAGCCTATGTTTGATTCAGAATAATATTTCACATTGCTTATTTGAGCACAAGCGCATTCTCATTTTTGTTTATAGTCTAGGAAACGTAACGTAGCGTTAATTTTTTGCACGCACAATTGGACTGATGTTTGATTTGTCATTACATTCTTGAAGTCGCTCGCCTAGGCTATTGCATTCAAACACACCAATAAGTTTTTGGCTGCAATTCAGCGTCAAAGACAGTAACACGATTTTGTAGGTATGTGTAGGCTATACTGCAAAAAGCAATCTCGGTACAACAAGCAGGGAAGGACATCTCTGAGAATGTTTGTTTTTTTGTTTGTGTTCGTTTCTAATAAGCTGTCGTTGCGTGGGAAAATTTCGCCCATATGAATCTCCCTTAATAAGCGATGCAAGGGAATGAAAGTGCGTGTGTGTGTGCAGGTCCAAGCGATGTTACATAGGAGCGCGTCTCAGCTGCTGCTCCTCGTAGCGATCTGCAGCGTCTTTTACGCACGGACTCTCAGTTTGCCGCTTGCTTCTGCACGGTAAGAAACCGTCTACAAAACGCCTGCAAAAGCTGTAAACGATTGCAAACCAGTCAGTACTTTATCTTTAATGTTGCACTTTTTGAAAGTGGGTGCCTTAACATTGCGGGTGTTGGTCTGTAGGTGTAGAGGTCTAAACGCATCTCATTAGAACAAGTTCGTCGTGTAATAATAGAGCATCTGTACCCTGAATTGAATGGATCAAGTGCGAAGTATATATGGTTCAAAGTGTGTACGGCATTGATTTGTGATCATTTAACTCAGACATCGCACAGGTCGTGACTGCTCCTGCGAACAGTACCAGTAAGTCCCTGTGTTTCTGTGCAGAGGAGCGCGACACGCGGACGGTCTGTTCACCAGCGGCTACAGCAAACTGCTGGGACAGCTCTCGGCCAGGCGCTACCTGGAGTCTCTGATCGGCAAGCGAATTAGGTACATACAGAGATGCCACACATATTCCGTGGTCCTGCTTCACTGCCTCGTGTGCTTCACTGAAATAACGCAGCCAATACTTATGCTCAGAATGAAAACATCCTGCTAGCACGGCAGACTCATATTTACAAACACATCATGCGAAGCATGTAAGGAACTTTCAGTACTAAGTTAACCCTGGTTGTACGATTACAAGGCTAATTCTAACTGGACTTCACATGTACATTTGGACCAGCTACAAATGCACCTGTGAAAAATACAAATCTTCTTCAGATGTGACCGTAGCATAACCATAGCACGTTTGCATGATCAATTCTGTTTCCTGTAGCACCTTCCTGTAACACAGTCTAACTCACTACTTCAATCATTTCAGTAATGAACTGGAGGAAGATCAGTTGCCAATGAAGCGTCACTCTGATGCGATATTCACAGACAACTACAGTCGCTTCCGCAAGCAAATGGCAGTCAAAAAATACCTGAACTCTGTATTAACAGGGAAAAGAAGGTAAATCACGACTAAGCCCATAATTACTAATATTCTACAGATGATGGATTGGGACACAGTCACATAACATAGTTTCTTCTTATTGTGTATTATTATGATCTGCTGGATGACTTGTTTGTACCTTTTCACATGTTTTCAGTCTAGAAAACCCTTCCAATCAGCAGGAGGAGCCCACTGGAGGAGAAACCACCTACCAGGAGAGCTATGATGATATCACTGTAAATGAGCTTCTAAATCATATACCAATGGTAAGTCGAAGACATCTGAATTAAGTACTATACAGAGAATTCTGCTTATTTAACTCTTATCGTTTTTCATCCTTTTGGTTTATTACTGTGCTGTGTTTCGGTGTGCATGCGTACAGCCATCGGTCATGCTTCTGCCCTCTCTCTCTCTCTCTATCCTGCATAATTGCTACTCTTTCTGCTGCTGTTCTGTTTTTTCTGTTTTAGGGATTATGTCTAAGCACCATATATCAATTAATTGTGATTGTACTTTCTCTCCCTTTCCCTTTCTGTGTTTTTTTCTTTCACTTAGCCACTCTGAGGATGACTGCTTGAGGAGAAACATGATTATAAACAACTGTAATAGACATTCAACATAGACAATAGTAAAGGATAGCAGTAATTACTTCTGAGAATTGTCTCAACATAACAAAAATGACATGTGGTTACCTATAAAGTAATTGTTTACTTTGTACATAATATATACAGTCTGGGAAATGTGTTTGTAGTTTTGGCCCAGAAACAGACACGTTTCATTCCATATGTTCTTTGTTAATGGTAGACCAATAAATGTATTGAAATTAATTATGGACTGGCATAGTGCAATCAGAGAGTGAACATTCAGACCTGAAGACCACAAGCGGAGCATCACACATTTGCTCTGAGCAATGAACGATCATGTAACATGCTCAAGTTCAATGAATTGTGTAAATAAGAAAAATTTTATAAATATCTATTGTTGTTATTTTTTTCTGAATATTCTCAACACAAGGTGACTTTCTGAGCTGGATGGGATTTGGGCATTGAAGAAACTTTATTTTTGCCATTCAGTACTAATGATAATAAAAGCTTAAAGAGTCATTCAAATTTCGGCTGCACTCATTGTATGGAATTATGACCCATTAAGCACAGACAGGAAATGTATAGTACGTGCAAAAGTCTTAGGCCACCATTAAATTGCTGTTTTAGCAACGGTATAAAGACCCCATATGACATATTACCAACAATTGGACCCAAAAATTTAAGCCTTCGATTTGTCACTTCATAGTACTCATTTCCACTGAGCTTTATTCCAGTCTTTGTGAGTTTTAGCATATCGTAGCCTTTTCATCCTGTTCCCCTTCCAAAAAGTGTTTTTTTAGATGCTACCCTTCCAAAAAAACCATTCCTGATCAAGCTTCTTTGGACTGTAGAAGTGTCAACTTGGCATCCTTATGAAGATGCCAGATACTGCTATTTCTAAAGTGTAAGGGGCGGTCACATTAAATACTTTCCACCATAGCCTATGTTTTTCAGTTTTTTTAATATTGCATACAAATTGTTTGTAGTTTCTATACAATGTTGCATTCTAACAAAGAGACTGAGAAATGATAATATACGGTCATTGTACCATTGCTAAAATAATATTATATCTAATCTAATGGTGGCCTAAGACTTTTGCAAAGTTCTGTATAGGCTGTACTAAAATCAGTTCAAATGTTATTGTTCACAGGGAGAGAGCTAAACCAGATTTAAAACTGCCAGTGAGTTCTATTTTCCATAAAGAGTGTGAGAACTGTGTCTAAAACGATGCATTAACATGTATCTCTGAAATTGAATGTGAGAGAAAAGAGTAAACTTCAAGGAACCTGAAGTTTGTCAAAATACATAGCTAATTCCCAAACTGTCATTGTTGTAGTCCAGCCATTCCTTCAACATTTGGTAAATTCAGACAGAGAAATGTATGGTGGGACAGCAGGTGATGGTGATGATGGTGCAGCAGCTGATCTGAATGTCACACAGCTCCAGACTCCAAGGTACTAGGAACCAGGGTTTTGTTCATATAATAGTCTGGTTTCTTTCACCTTATAAAACACATCTTTAATTATATGAAATAGCTATTCTAAATTGCCCAAAGGTGTGTGGAATACCCTGCAATTAACTGGTGCCAATTCCAGGGTGTATTTCAGCCCAGAACCCATGAACCCATTGGGACCTTGATTAGGGCCAGGCCATTACATAAGATGAATGAACGAATCAAATGTAACTTATTAAAAGCAGATGCCTGATGAGTCAGTGTGTTCACTAGTGTCACGAGTGGCCTTCGAAAACTGAATCATAAATGTCAGAGGTTGGAGAATGTCAATGCAAACATTCACATGGGAGGGTGTTAATGACCAGGGATTTATAATTAGAACTCGTGTCTGATTCTTGTCAAAGTCAATTAGCACTCATTTTCTCTTTGACCTGGAAAGTAATGAATAAGCAGTTAGACATATATTTAATTGGACAATACACTGACAATTCTTGTGAAGATCCAGAGTTAGGTTTTTCTGATATACAGGCACATGCCAGATGAATATTCCATTTAGAGCACTGAAATTAGCCCAGACATATCCAAGTTTAATTTTAAGCTTAACCCATTGCACCTTTTTAAACTGTCTATTCCCAACCCTGAAAAGTTAGATCTGAATATTCAGTTCAGATATATCATTATTTGGACATCCTTTAAACTCCATTCATTTTCTATGTCTAGTCAGATCTTAGACCACAGACTTTACAAATTTGAACAAATTGACTAAAATAAATCAGCCAATTAGCATTCATTTTGTGTATTTATTGTCTGGAAAAGTCACAAAGCTTGATGGCCACCAGATTACAAAAACCATATAATGGAGGAACTGGCTAAAATTGACTGGAACACAACAGTGGGGCTTAACCCTTAGAAGTTGGCGGCCATACTCACATGATAAAGTCAAAATGTATTTCTGTAGTGCTTTTTACAACAGAGCATTGTGTCGAAGCAGCTTTATAAAAATATAGGCTTACAGCCCTAACTGAGCAAGTCTACAGTGACATTAGCAAGGAAAAACTCCCTAAATATAATGAGGAAGAAATCTTGGGAGGACCAAGACTCAAAAAAAGACCCAACCTCCATGGGCAGCCTAGATCTTATATGTGAAAAATAAACTAAATTACCTAAATGATACGTGTATAGTAATGGTTTCAACATACAGAAGTTAAACGGAGTAGTTAAAATGGAGAACATAATAAAAAGAAAACATAAAAAATAAAATTGAAAGAAATATAGACTAATAAATTTAAGAGAGAATATAATATTATGGATAATACTATAATGCAATTGAGAATATAAACCTACAAGATAAAATACAATACTATATGTATACAAAATAAATTCATAAATGTATTACAATGGAGCATGTGAGGGGGAGCTATTTGTTAGATTATGTATCATCAAATAACACCATAGAGGTTCATGTTCAGGCTACCCATTGGTACCCATACCACATAGACAAAAGTTTGTGGACACCTCTTCTAATTATTGAGCTTTGCTATTTAAGCAACATTTACTTGTAACACATTCATAATGTAAAGCATACATTTCTGGATTCTTTATAGACAAACAGTGGCAGCAGAATGGGTTGTACTGAATACCCCAGTGACTCTCATTATAACACATTCCAACAAGTTAGTTCATCAACTTTCTGCCCTGCTGTCCTTAAACAAAGTCCACAGATACTTAGTTTACCAGCTTTGTTTGTAAACTCAGTGGCTTGCACAGAAGCTTGACCTTAACTCCATCAGACACATTGAAAATGCACTGGAATGCCAAAAGTGAGCCAGGGTTTATCGTCTAACATCAAAATCCGACCTCATGGTCATGTTCCAAAATCTAGCAAAAACTCTCATAGAAGAACAAAGGCTGTTGGAGAAGAAAAGGAGGGAGCTACAGTGTAGCTCTCTATTCGTAAGATTCAGCTGAAACAAAATGTGATATGTTTATATTTGACCTAATTGAAAGGCTAGCATGGTATTTTAATATGAAAATTACAAGCAACAATTCAAACAAGATTCCACCTTGGAATCAGAGAGTCGTGTAAATGGGAACAGAGTACTTCTAGAAAAAAACATCTTCTCTTCTGTTAAGGTTTAATTCCATGGTGTTAAAACCATTATCTTATGCTCTTTTTAATATATCTCAATATGTCAAGTATGAAACCATTTCAGTATTGTGTGATGTATAGTTCAGATCCTGGATGATGTAGCCCACCATATGGAGACCAGCAGATCATTAGCTCTCATTACAGCTGGACTAAATGGACCTGGGGAATGCTAAGCGTAAAAATAGATAGGACTCTGTCCACTATACAGACCAGACCGCACTGTTCTGGTAATTGCTGCCATACCACTTTCTCTCTGTAGAAATGGCCTGGCAGAACCACTATTTTCTGTAAGCACATCTGTGCAAATACAGCATGTTTGTAGAAGTTCGTCTTTTTGCTTCTGTTAATGGTCTCTCTTTGTGATGTACTGTACATTACATTAAAATTGTTTTTTTGTAATATATGACATTTTCACATAACCAAAAATCAGTTTTACTTAAATATACCACCCACATGGCATACCATCAAGTGGCATTTCCCAATTTCCAGGCACAAATGTATTTTTCAAGAAAGATTTCTTCAATTGCTTTGGAAAGGCATTTGTGCCATCTTGACCAAAGAATTTGTCCCCCACCTCTTTATAGCAAAGGCATAGAGTCTCCAATGGACAACTATGTGTAGGTGAACTTTATATAGGAGTGCTGGTGCCCAGAATGTGGCTGGTGACTTTGATAGATTTGGGAAAATCCAGAAATTGTTTTTTATAAACAGGGCAATTTCTCAAAGCAGCTTTACAAGTATTAAGGCTTACTGTCCATGGAAACAGTGGTTAGGAAAAACTCCCTTAATGAGATGAGGAAGAAACCTTGAGAGGACCACGATTCCAAATGTGACCTGACCTAAGGTCCTTTGACAACTTAAATCTTACAACCCCAAACCTGGGACAGTATGGAAAACATCAGTGCTTCTTACATCTGTTTTGACATTTATTTCATTGGAAACAGCAGGAATCCAAGATGTTTCATGTTTTGTGTGGTAAATTTCATTTAATTTGTTAATAAACATCCATTCCTGCATTTCAGACCTGCAACACATTCCAAAAAAAGTTGGGATGGTAAAGCATTTAACACTTTGTAATGTTGCCATTCTTTTCACCACACTTAAAAGACATTTTGCCACAGAGGACACAAAGCGATGAAGTGTTTCAGGTATTATTGTGTCCTATTCTTCCTGCAAACACGTCTTAAGATGTGCAAAAGTACGGGATTGTCATTGTTGCATTTTTCATTTCAAAATTCTTCACAAATTCTGTACTGGGAACAGGTGAGAACTGCAGGCAGGACAGGACAGAATCCGTACCCTCTTCTTTCACAGCCATGCCTTTGTAATGTGTGCAGCATGTGGTTTTGCATTGTCTTGTTGAAAAATGCATGGATGTCCCTGTAAAAGGTGTCATGTTGAAGCCAGCTTATGTTTCTCTAAAACCTCAATGTGCTTTTCTGCATTAATGCTGCCATCACAGAACGGTAAATGATTTTTGGCATCGACACAACCCTATATCATGACAGAGCCTGGCTTTTGGACTTATTGCTGATAACAGTCCCTTCCAGCATTTTTTGGAGGTACATTGTTTTAAACATTTCAGTAATTTCCTCATACAGTGGTTGATAAACTGGGAATCCTCTGCCCATCTTTGCTCCTCAAAGACTCTTGTGGATGTTGCTTTTGTACCAAATCATGATTACAGTCACCTGTTGTCATTACCTGTTTGAAACCACATCATTATTTAGTTTATTTACCTCATTATTAGAACTAAATTGCCCCCATCCCAACTTTTGTTTGAATTGTGTTGTAAGCCTGAAATGCAGAAATGAAATGACAGATAAATGACCAGATAAAACAAAATGAAATATCTGAAATAAAAGTCATGGTTTCCCTGTGTCTCTATGGGTGTTCTCTGGGTACTTTGGTTTCCAAATACACTAACAAAGAGGTGTAGGTCAACTTTCATCTCTACATGTCCCAGCTTGTGTGCCCTGTGCTGGATGCTGCCCTGTCTAGGGATGCCGGTTAAGTTCTGGCTCTCCACAACCCTGAACTGGATTAAGCAGGTGTAAAAAAGAAATGAATGAATAGATTTCATTTTCTCCTAAGTCCTTTTACAGCAGGTATCAGCTACTCTGTACCTAATAAACAAACATAAGCTGTAGATGCTAGTGTTTTATTGTGGACACGAGAAACCTGAAGACCATCAGCCCCTCCTGACAGGTATCAGTTGAATAGATTTTTTTTTCACTACAAAATATGCAGTTTGTTAAATATGTGCAACCTGATGAAAATTAGTATTATTAAAAATATGTTTTTGCCCTACAATGGTGTGTATTAAATCTAAATGAGTGTGTGTGTGTGTGTGTGTGTGTGTGTGTGTGTGTGTGTGTGTGTGTGTGTGTGTGAATGCCACAGATTCATTGCATGCTTTTAAAGAAGCTGATGCAGTTTTAAAAAAAATAAATGGAATATATAACATGGAACTCCCAAGCTCTTTTCTTCTAAAGGTCAATACTGAGATTATTATCTTGCAGGTAGGAGCATTTGATGAAATATCTCTTGGACTCCACATGGTCTCACTCTTGTAAATTCATAACAATTTCCCAATGCATTTCATTTTGAAAGGTTACAATGGTTCATTTGTAAATTTCACTTCAATCATTCATCATCTGCTGATCCCAGATATAGTGAAGTGATTACACACATATTGGAATAAAAAAATACTGTAGGTGAACAATCCAATGTCATCTGAACCACACTTAGCCTCTGGGCTTTAGAAAGTCACTGCAGGTAGCCGACATGCCAGGACCAGTGACAGAACTTCCAGCTACCACACTGACATTTTTCAGATGGAAAGCAGTGTCCCTGAGGAGGCAAGATTGGCAGAGCAAGTTGAGTGTGACGCATCTCCACCTGGTGCTGCTGGACTACAGGCACTGGCACTAATAACTATCCTGTCATTTTAATATTGTTTTTAACAAGCCCTTGTCAACAGTCCTGTTTAATTCAGTCTGGGCTCTCCTAGGAAGCAACTTTGTTTCTTTACTTTTATTAGCTTAGCTAGCACTTTATCAGGTGAAAATCCAGAAGAATCAACTTAACATAACTGTAGCCTTCAGCAAAGCATATGAACCAAAAGGCTGGTCAATCTGATGTATTTAAAATAGCAGGCAACCCAAGGAGGTCAAGTCGTCTTGAGTCTTGGTCCTCCCAAGGTTTCTTCCTTATCAAATTTAGGGAGTTTTTCCTTGCCATTGTCATCACAGACTTGCCGAGTTCTTCCTAGATAATTATAATGCTGCTTTGAGATAATACACCTTGCTAGTACCGGATTGGACACTTTTGAGTCCAGATCTGCCTTAATTCTTCATGCCATAGATTCAACTAGGTACTGGAAATATTCCTCAGAGATTGCTCAGTTGCTGCAGATTTGTCAGACTCACATCCATGATGTGAGTCTCCCATTCTGTCCCAATTTTTCCCACCACATCTCAAAGTTACTCTGTTGGATTGAGATCTGTTGACTGTTGAGGCCATTTAAGTACAGTGAACTCACTGCCATGTTCAAGAAACAAGATTGAGAGCTTTGTGACATGTTGTGCTACTGGAAGTAGCCATCATAAGTCAGTACAATATGGTCATAATGGGATGGGCATGGTCAGAAACAATACTCATGTAGACAGTGGCATTTAAAGGATGCTCAGTTGGTATTAAGAGGCCCAATGTGTGCCAAGAAAATATCCCCCACACCATCACAGCACCATCAGCAGCCTGAATTGTTCATACAAGGTAGGATGCAACATTTTTCCAATCTTCTATTATCCAATTTTGGTGAGCTTGTGTGAATTGTACCTGTTGCCTGTTCTTAGCTGGCAGGAGTGGCACCTGGTGTGGTCTTATGCTGCTGTGACCCATCTTCAAGGTATGGCTTGTTGTGCATTCAGAGATGCTCTTTTGCATACCTCAGTTGTAACAAGTGGATATTTGAGTTACTGTTGATTTCTATCAGCTCAAATCAGTCTGGCCATTCTTCATAAATTTTCTCTGTCTCTCTGAACTTGTGTTCCGGTACCAGTTCCAGCCCCACACACTAAGATGTTCCTCCACTTCAGCTCCACTCAAGTTGTTTCCATCATCAGCTCCAGCTCCACCATGTCTGGTGGAGCTGGAGTACTAATGGTGGAGCACTAATATGTAATATTGGATAATTTTCCTCAATAAATAAATGACCAAGTATAATATTTTTGAAACATTTGTTTAACTGGGTTCTCTTTTAGGACTTGTTTGAAAACCTGATGATGTTTTAGGTCATATTTATGCAGAAATATAGAAAATTCGAAAGGGTTCACAAACTTTCAAGCACCACTGAACATTATTAATATGTTCATATGAACAGGTGAGTGTTGCTGAAATAAACTGTATTTGAAGTGGCATAGACCCTACTACATGTTCTCATTCTGCAAACTGTCCAAATAACTGTATCAGTTCTCTTATGTGCACTTTAGTGCAGTTTTTGAAGGAATTACTGCTGGTAGCTTTTTCTGAGGATCTTCAAGAAATTGCTACAATTTGTCTTTGTCACCTGGACTTGACATATTTCTTTAATCATTGCATTGACTATAAGGTAAACATATTTTTTTTACTTTAACTGACTTTGGTCTACTATGTACTAAGTACATTTTATTAATGTAATTAAGTTCTCCGTATCATTTACTTTTTGTTCCCTTAAAATTAATATTCAGAACAAAAACAATGTCCTTTTCTTTGAAAACACTAATGTAGAAAACAAATTATTATTTAATTATTACCTCTAGTAGCAATAAACCCCAAAATATACTGCTTACTACTTATGGTAGCAATATGCCGCAGTATATACTACAGCTGCAAAGTACTCCCAGCAGCAATATTACTCAGTATACAGCATACTGCATACTGTTATAAAGTGCACACTGCATAAATACTCATTCCCAAGTGTGTACTGCATAGGAAATACTACAATGCCAAATCAGGAAAACTCAGGACAATATGGAAAATGAAAATAACTAACTAAATAAATAAATAGATAAATACAGTGTACCTTTGATTTACTTTGACTTTTATTTTATTGTAGACGGGGCAATTCATGGCTAGTAATGAAGTAAAAAACTAAATTTATGATGTGATTTCAAGCAGTTTTGTGTTGTTTTGTTGATAAACCCCTAAACGTCCCTGTAAAAGATGTCATCTTGAAGGAATTAACATTGCTCTAAAATCTCAATATACTTTTATGCATTAATGCTGCCATAACAGAACTGAAAATGACCTTTGCCAAGGGCACTGACTCAACCCCATACTATGACAGAGCCTGGCTTTTGGTCTTGTTGCTGATAAAGGTCTGGATGGTCCTTTTTGTCTTTGGTCTGGAGCACACAGCCTCCATTTCTTCCAAAAACGATCTGGAATACAGATTGGTCTAACTACAATACATGTTTCCACCGTGTGATGGTCCATCCTAAATCCTCTTAGCCCAGAGAAGCAATGTTACTTCTGGACATGGTTAACATGGCTTCTTTTTTGCACAGTAATGTTTTAAGTGGCATTTGTGAATGCAACTCCACATTGTAGTGCTGGATAAAGGTTTGATAAAGTAATCCCTTGCTCGTGTGGTTCTATCAGCTATTGATGAAGGATGGTTCTTGATGCAGTGCCGTCTGAGGGATTGGAGATCACAGATCTTCAGTTTAGGTTTGCACCCTTGCCCATTATGCACTGAAATTCTTCCAGATTCCTTGAATTGTTTGATGATATTATGCACTGTAGTGGGAGAAATTTGCAAATCCTTTCCAAAATTTATTTGGGGAACATTGTTTTTAAACTTTTCAATAATTTTCTCACACGTTTGTTGACAAATTGTAGATCATCTGCCCATCTTTACTCCTCAAAGTATCAGCCTTTTGTGAATTCTGCTTTTGTACAAAATCATGATTATAATTACCTGTTGACATATAATTATTGTCTTCAATAATTGACATATAATTACTGTCTTCAATGAAATAAAAGTCTAAGGAAATGTAAGTAACACTAGATATATTTTATTTGCATTTTCCATATTGTCCCAACTTCTTCTGATATGGGCTTGTAATACACTGCTCAAAAAAATAAAGGGAACACTTAAACAACACAATATAACACCAAATGTTCCTTTTATTTTTTTGAGCAGTATAGTTTAAATAAACTGAAGCTAAATATAAAAATTAAACAAGAGAAAATATAATAAATAAAATAAAATATAATAATTTATAACCAATAACAAATGAAAGAGAATACAATACTATGAAGCGTATAATAAAATAGAGAACATACAGTGGTGTGAAAAAGTGTTTGCCCCCTTCCTGATTTCCTATTTTTTTTGCATGTTTGTCACAAGTGTTTCAGAACATCAAACCAATTTAAATATTAGTCAAAGACAACACAAGTAAACACAAAATGCAGTTTTAATTGAAGGTGTTTATTATTAAGGGAGAGAAAAAATCCAAACCTACATGGCCCTGTGTGAAAAAGTGATTGCCCTCTAAACCTAATAACTGGTTGGGCCACCCTTAGCAGCAACAACTGCAACCAAGTGTTTGTGATAACTTGTAATGTGTCTTTTACAGCGTTGTGGAATTTTGGCCCACTTATCTTTGCAGCATTGTTGTAATTCAGCCATATTGGAGGGTTTTCGAGCATGAACGGCCTTTTTAAGGTCATGCCACAGCATCTCAATAGGATTCATTTTGTTTTTCTTCAGCCATTCAGAGGTGGACTTGCTGGTGTGTTTTGAATCATTGTCCTTTCTGCAGAACCCAAGTTCGTGTCAGCCTGAGGTCACGAACAGATGGCCGGGACATTCTCCTCAGGATTTTTTTTGGTAGACAGCAGAATTCATAGTTCCATTTATCATAGAAAGTCTTCCAGGTACTGAAGCCGTAAAAACAGCCCTAGACCATCACACTACCCACCTCCATATTTTTACTGTTGTATAATGTTCTTTTTCTGAAATGCTGTGTTACTTTTACACCAGATGTAATGGGACACAGCTTCCAAAGAGTTCAACTTTTTGTCTCGTCAGTCCACAGAATGTTTTCCCAAAAGTCTTGGGGATCAAGATGTTGTTCTGGAAAAGCTGAGATGAGTTTTTAATGTTCTTTTTGCTCAGTAGTGGTTTTCATCCTGGAATTTTTATGTTGTAAAAAACCTGAGGCAGCACCTTTGAACAGGAGGTATTTTTGTTTTAGTGAATTGCTCAAGAATGTCTACAAATGAGGACTGAGTTAAGCAGAATGAAGTACGAGGAGCAGCAAACCCATAACATCATGTTGTCATGTGGGGACGCGAGGTCTCAGGAGGTTAATACTAGCAAGCAAATGGTTACCATCAAGAAGAGTTCCATGGACAGCAATTTTCTTTCCAATTGAAGATAAAACTTACATTTTTAATTAAATTAATCAGTCAACCTCTGATCAAATTCCAACTTTTGTTGACTTATATTGAAATATTTACATAATCTTTGCAAAGAAAAAGACCTAAATTGACATATTTCTGCTACATTTCATGCACAATTAACAATTCAGTTGCATTACGGTGATCTAGAGAATCTTTTGAAAGATGCCCAAACCCTTTCAGAGATCATTTTGTAGGGCATGAACATCAATTTTGTCAATTGTACTCATAAAATGTCTCATATGTCATGTACACTGTTTGTTCCAGGGAAGGTTAAGCTTTAATTAAAAATTTGTACCACCTGACATAGTAAATGAATCCCTGGGACAAAGCAAAGGGACGCTACTACGAAACTGAGTGGGTCCTCTGGTCACTTTTCATTTCGAGAAGCATACTGATGCCTCCTTCCTGAGGGCATAAGGACGACCTCCCTAATGAGGACTAAAATCCGAGTTCCGTCCTTGAATTTATTGAATAAGATTTTTGCTTGGCCCCCATTTCCTGTTCTGGGTCTTCACTGTGTCATTTATGGATCATAGGAGCTTTGAGTCTCTGGACTTCCTCAAATGACAGCAACTGGCTCAGGAGCATGCACCAGATTAATTGGTTGGCATAGAATACTGCCCACTCTTGTCTTAAGAGCATGTCTTTTTTTTTGGTGGTAATGGTGGCGCCTGGATTTTCTCTTTCTCGACTCTTTTACTCTTTATATAGAGAATATAATTCCAATGGTGGCAGATTTTCACACATGGAAGAAGATCTACCGGTGAAAGGGTGGAGATTTATATTCATTCTACCAATTCCACTGTACATGATTTATCATTGTTAAATTGAGTCTTTAGCTGGGACACCAGCTTGGCAACCTACAAGTGTGCAGGATCTACAGGCACAGAAAATGTGCAGCATGATCCATATGTAACCTGTATGTCTCCATGCCATCTTATTCACGTCTGAATGACAGAAAACTATTACGAGTGAATCCTTGTGACTCCTGCTGTCAGAAAAGACAATCGCAGGGAGAAAACAACAATGGTAATGTTTTCATGTGTGTCAAGTTTTATAAAAGATACAAATAAGTACTGTATTGTACAGTACAGTACAGTACAAAATGTTTTTATAATGTGTTTTAAACAATATTATTGTTTAAAATACACTATGTTCAAAGTATCTAATCTACTCTGTGACTATGGTAATGTCGGCTCAATGTGCATTTCAGTGAACATCCTGTTTCTGAAGTTAAAAGGTGCATACCTGATCTGTAAACATCTTCTTCTAGCAATATCCTCCAGCATATACTGCATAACCCATCCAATTTGCAATATGTCATACTACATAGAGCATATTAAGCCTTGTAGGAAGATGTTCAGTAGCTTGGCAAGGAATCCTGCCTAGGAGTGAGAACTCCTATTTAAAGCCTCCACTGCCTTGCAGCCAAATACACTCATGGGACAGACTTCAAGAGTAAACCTTAAGGAGAAATCCAGAGATGGAGACAACACTGGTGCCAAACTGTACTAGCATTTGCTTTTCTTGGACTCTATCAGTGGGGTGAAGAGTAGGAACTTGCTCCCATACATCAGCTGGTTTTACTGGTACCAGGCTTGCATCACTCCAGAAACGAAGGGAGGCAGCATGTTATAATCTATTCATTAGCCTTGCAAATGAGGTGTTTCTGTTTCCCCTGTTTTGACCCCACTTATCCTGGTCTGGGTCGCAGGTTGATTTGGGAATGGATTGGGCACAGGCCCCCATACAGGGCCCCATAATTACACCACTCAGCTTTAATGTTACAATCACAGTCTGGGGTTCAAACCCAAGAATTGGATCTTATCTTCAAGCCATCAAAACTGCTCCAAACACTCCTGATGGTTTCACTATCAAAGGGAAACTACTTTTACTGTGTTCATGCACAATCACAATCAAGGCAAACTAAACAAGAACAAGAACAGTTCTAGACCACCTTGGAAGTCGTTGAGTTTGGTTCTCTGCGCATTTTGACTAGGAACTTTATCTCTGCTCTCCTTGTTTGCTCGGTACTTGGAGCACTTCCTTAAACTTGTATGAGTCGAGATGCGCGACTTGTTTCAGTTGAAACTTCACAATTCATGATAAAGGATTCATGTGATTCAGATTCACAATAGCTCCTTTTCAGTGAAGATCTCTGCTGTGTTTATCATGTTTTTCTTTATTTTTACATCTACAGTACTGTATTCACAGGGCAAACAAGTCCCCATGGGTCCTAAAAAGGCTAGTGATGACTGCTAACTGAAAATAAGAATAGGACTGAATCCTCTTGGTTTCAGGCTGAGCAATTAGCATTAGCAGCTAGTGCCCCTAGAGTTCACCAATAGAGTAAGTGTTTTGCTTTTTCTTTTCACTTTCAATACATTACTAAACTACATATGATTTTTCAATACTTTATTAGAAAATAACCTTTGTGTTAATGATTTTGGCTGTAGGTTAATGTAAGTTTTAATGTGTAATAGGATCTGGTATGAGACTATGTTAAACTCCTCGGTTCATGACACACTTAACTTATTATGGATTTGTTGGAACATATACCCATCGTAAATCAGGGAACACATGTACAATGCAACTCCATTAATGCATTCAATGCCTTATAGAGTGTTGATTTTCTGCAGTAGTGTGCTCTGGCCCCATCCCAATGCGGCGAGGTGACCAAGCCTACAGCAGG
>JAJAGP010006349.1:0-22591 GCA_025084515.1 Ancistrus triradiatus | reverse complement strand
GCCGTGCCCTTTAGCACCATAGCTGAGTAGCTAGTGCTGCCCAACTCTATATCTGAGCTTGCCGCGCCCATTACCTCTGTACCTGAGCAAGTTAGCTCCTTTTGTGCACCAGCCGTTAGCGGCGACCCCTGTGCCACGATCTTTAGCCCGATTGCCGCACATCGGTCGTTAGAGACGACCCCCACACCACGGTCTTTTGTACCGATCCATGCGCCGCGGTCGTTGACGCTGACCCCTGCGCCACGGTTTTTTGTACCACTTCCTGCGCTGCAGTTGCTACCGCCAACCCCCACACCACGGTCTTTAGTACTGATCCCCATGCCACGGTTGCTACTGTCGACCTCCGAGCCACAGTCGTTTGTGCCCACTCCTGTGCTGTGGTCACCTTCGCTGACCCCCAGTACCAAGGTCATTGCCGTCTGTTCGCCCAGCCCGGCGACTTGCACCGACCTTTTTCATTAGCCTTGCCGGGTCTAGCCCCATTCCCAAGCCACCTGCGCCAAGCTCTGCCCCTGAGCTGATTGTGGCTAGTCCTGAGCTCAAGCCAAGAGTCCTGCTTTGGACTTGTCGTGCCCTACCCTCCCATTCAGTCCTTATTTGAAGGTGCTTCTTCCTACTGGCTCCTCCCCGGATGCCATATGCTCAACTCTGAGCGTGTTAGACAGGCTAGGGGAGTCTTTGGTCGGGACCTTGCCCCTTGGAGGGGTACTGTTAGGAGTCATGCTGACCCTGGCTTGTGACGCTGGAGATCAGCGAAGACTCATTATTAGCGCAGGACAAGCACTTCTAGTGCTCACTATTGCCGTTCGCACGCCTCCTCCCTCTTGCGGCGTCACTCCCCTCGCAATCACGCTCAGAAAAGGACGCCGTGCTGGTTCATCAATCTCATCCTTTTCCTCCCCGATCCTGTTAGGGCTGAGGAGCTCCCGTGGCACGCTTTCAAGGACGCTCCGCTCGGGCTTCCAACCCATAGGCCATCTGCGCAGCAGAGCCACGCAGAAAGTGCAGCTCAGCTCAGGGGGGACTGAGCAGTTATGGCGTTACTTTCGGTTTGTTTTTTTCCTTAGTGGTTAACTCATTAGTTACAGATGCGGCCATCCAGCATTTGATCCTCAGCCACTGAGGTTGTTTCCTTAATTGGTTTATTTTAATTTCTTTTTGTATGTTTTGTTTCTTTTGTTTATTTATATTTTTGTTCACTATTTTCATCTGGAGCTAACTGCAATTGGGTCCTAAAAAACTTTTATATTTTTGTTTTCACAGTTCGTCGGGTTTTTATGATGGCGAACTGTAACACCTCGTTTCAAAAATGTTTTGGGGCAGCAGCGCCTCCCACAGGTCCTAGTGTGTCAAAATTAATTACATTGTGAATATAAAAACAAGTAGAACAGTTGAATAAGATAGTTGAATAAATAATAAAACTACTGAGGATTTAAAATAAATAATAAATTTTTATTATAGACTATATTAGGTTCAGGGTCTGGAATTGTTATGGTTCGCCATAATAAAAACAGGTGAACCCGTGAAAAGGGGTGTAGGATCCAGTTGCAGTTAGCTCCAGATGGAAATGGTGAACCTAATATAAACAAATAAAAGAAAGTAAATGAAACAACAAAAACGGAAAACAAAAGTGACTGAGGACTGAACCCTGGGTGCTAGTGTCGGTGATGGCTGTATAAACAAAACACGACACTCAAACACTGAGCAAAGGAAGCAAAAAACTAACAAAAGGAAACGGCGTAAGCGCTCAGCGCACCCAGGCTGAGCTGCGCTTATGGTGTAGCTCTGCTACGGAAACTGAGTAATGAGTCCGTGCTTGCACAGAGCATTGGTACCCGAGCGGAGCGCCGCGAAGGCGTGTCATGGTACTTCCTTGGCTTACAGAGCATGACACGGATGCGGAAACAAAAGGACGAGGCAGATTAAAAGTCCTTTTGTAGCGCAATCGCGTGGAGTAGCGCTTCCCACGCGATCGCATTTCGAAAGGATGCTGTGCTGCGGTGAGAAGGGGTGCCTTAAAGCCCAAAGGGCTGCCGGTGAACAAGGAAGTAGGCAGGGGACTCTCGTATTGCCACAGTGAGCAAGCCAAAGCCGCCGAGGGACGGCCAAGAGCGTGCGCAGAATCTGTATCTACGCTAAATCTACGCCCTACTGGTTAGCTTCACCCTCTGGACCGTACAATTACTGGCGTTCTTCAAATCGCCATCTACACCTTACGTTACAAACAAAAACGTGATTTAACACAGGCATGTGAGACGAGTGAGGTTTCAGGGTCTGGTAAGGATGCGGACATATAACTGAACTCGAGCGTGCTCTTATAGACACAAGCCAGCAGGTGTCGCTAATCGTGCAATCAGCGCTAACTAAGCTTCTGGTGCATGCGCGATTGCGCAAAGCATACCCAGGCCGGAACGTGAGTTGATGCTGCCCTCTAGCGTCAGAGGACGGTCAGCGTGACTCGTAATAGGATTATATTGCACCGGTATTTTGTACAGCCTAGGAACGAGCACTATTTCAAGAGCAACAGTACAAAAATAGAAATCAAATTAAGTTTCATTAAAAAATGTAAACAAATGCATGAGCAAATTACTGAAATGTTTAAAAGCAGTGCTACTCACAGAAAGATTGGATGGGATTTGCATATTTTACAATGCATAATATCATTCAATTCAATTCAGTTCAAAGCTTTATTGTCATATGTACAGTAGGAAACGTGTTTCCCTGTACAATGAAATTCTTATTTTGCTGTCCACACATGATGTAACAAGGTACAAATAGATAATAATAAAATAAAGTAAAAATAAAGAAATAAAAGTTATAGTATAAAAAACACCCTGAATATAAGTTATTTACATTTAAACTATTCAAGGAATTTGGAGGAATTTCAGACTGTAAAGGACAAAGGCACAAGCCTGAATTGAACACCTGTGATCTATAATCCCTCAGATGGCACTGCATCAAGAACTGTCATTCATCAATAGCTTATATAACCACATGGACAGGGAAATACTTTCGCAAACCTTTACCAAGCACTACAGTACAGTGTCACAGTCACAAATGCCGCTTAAAACTTTAATGTGCAAAAACTAAATTGTCGTCCACACATTTTTGAAAAAGACAAAGTAAAACAAGTCCTATCTTAAAAAGTTAGGACTGAAATATGTAAATCCTTTCCAATCTTTCTTTGACGAACATGAAATGCAGGTATGGATGTTTATTCAAAAATGAAATGAAGACGACCAGACAAAACATAAAGTATCTTGTTTTCATACTGTCAGCAATGAAATATAAGTCAAGTAAATGTCAGAAACTTTTTCTAATTTGCGGTTGTAATTGCACTCAGTAGGCAAGTTTCTTTAGAATGTCTCCATTGTGGCTTACTCACCTCTGTCTTCTTTTATTTTTAATGATGTTCGCCCTAGCTAGATGTCAGTATTCTAGGAGTAATCCTTTACACACACACATACACACAGAAATACAACATCACATATATATATATATATATATATATATATATATATATATATATATATATATATGTATATGTTCACATGATCTTGAGTGTTTGCTTGCTTTTAATCAACAGATAAAGCCCATTATAACAAAAGAGGAACAAAGGAGCACACAAAGGAGCACAAGGCACTTTCTTAAATAGTTTTTTTAGGAACTGTCTTGTCTCTAAGGCACATGACATGGGAAGTAAGAGTGTTTAACTGCAACCACTAAAAATAACCAATACCATGAAACAACACAAAATATAATTATTCTGACCATAGAATACACTCATTAGTGAGCTTAGAACAGTCAAATGAATTTGTATTTTTATATATATTTCCCATTCCCATGTATTTGTTTTTAAAAAAGCACTGTGTACATTATATGGGTGTGACCATGGGCATTGACATAGGTGGGCCTTCTGAGCTTCAAACCCAAATGTTTTGATTCCAAACCTGAATTATTTTTTTTCGAGCTTAGGTTTATTAAAACAGCATACTTTAGTACAGAGCCCCTAAAGTGCCAACTCAAATGTCTGGAAAAACTACAGTTTTTCCCCTCATAAATTTTTGTAATAATGAACATGTATCCCATAAGGGGAAGACAAACTTTGTCCAATCTCTATTTGAAAAATATATATTCCTCCTCCACTTACTGATCTTCTTACATTTTCTGATTTCTGTGCTAAGAAAAGAAAAAACTCAACAGACATACAGTATAAGGAAGTTTGTGATAGTATCCCAAATGGGTTTATTTACCTACTTAAAGGATACTTACGTTTTTCCAACGTTATGTTAACCTAGGACCTTAATTTTTATGTTGAAGAGATTAATATAATGAATAAAAAATAATTATCTGATGTATTAGAATATTTCTTATAAAAATACTTTTTTGTACAGGCACCCATGCTCACATATCTAGTTGTAAAATACACTCACTGACAAAAAAAACCCCCAAAACATACCCAGATAGGAATATCGGATTGCTGCATTCTTTTTGCAGCGGTGTCATGAACAAGAACCTGAACTGACTGGAACCATATCATATTTAGCAATGAATCCAGGTTCTGTTTGGGACCCAATGATAGTTGGGTTAGAGCTTTGGCAACCTACAAGAGTGCAGATTATATAGCCCCAGCTCCAAAATCTGTAAGCAAATGTGCTGCAGGATACCATACAAAACCTGTGCGGCTCCATGCCCAACCGTATCTCATTTTGTATCCAGGCTAGAGATGGCCCAACAGGGTACTAGAGCCTCCATTCAGTTGTACAGTTTTCCCCAGTAAACTTATTCTTTTGCTCTAATACTGTAATCACTGACATATATCATCATTACATTCAGACATATAAAGTTTCATTTGATTCCAAAAACTCATTTTTGTTGAGTTATGTTTTTTGTCAATGAGTATATGTGGGTGCAATATTTTATTTCATTTTTTTGCCAGTGAGTATAAGCTGGCATTCAGTTTGGACTTCTTTGGAATTCTTCATTAATTACTTGCCATTGAATAACTTAATCTATGTGTAACAATGCATATAACAAATGGATTGCATTCAAGAAAAAACAGAAACCATCCAAAACACAAGCAAGCACTAAACATGTCAGGTTTTAGAAGGAAAGTTAATTCTGGACTCCAACAATTCTTATCAGACAATTCATATTTAGAATGCCGGTTTAATAAAAAATAAAAATAATAATAAATACATAAAAAAAACCCACAAATAAGAAATACAATGCATTATAAATAACGTTACGTCACACATACGCAAACGTCAAAGTTTTTTATGTAGGCTATATCTTGATAAACTGGGTGGATAGTTGTGGTTTAAAAAACTGCATTCTAGCTTAAAAATCTTATAACTTTATTCCGTGATGCCTGGGCTTTGCATTAACATTTACAGCATTTAGCAGACGCCCTTATCCAGAGCAACTTACAATTGGTGCAATCTTACAATACAAGCAATTGTGGGTTAAGGGCCTTGCTCAAGGACCCAACAGTGGCAGCTTAGCAGAGGTGGGATTTGAACCCTGGACCCTTTGGTCCATAGTCCAGTACCTTAACCGCTAGGCTACCACAGTCCACAGTCCAAGTAATATCCGGTCAACGTCCTGTTTCACCAAACGTAATGCTTGGTAGTCCAGTACCTTACCCACTAGGCTACCACAGTCCACACTGCTAGGCTACCACAGTCCAATAAACCATCCTGAAATAGATAAGCGGAAAAGATGAGATGAGATGACATCCAGACATCCAAGCACAAACAATAACGCAGACTGAGTAAGGCCCTTAATGTTAGGTGATAGGGAGTAAATAATAAACTAAATCACCTTGGTAGCGATTGTGTAGGCAGTTTATCGCATCATTTTTAGTTGGAAAACGTCGACTCCTAGTGGCCAGGAGCACTCCTACGTGATCAATTCGTCCAAATGCAGCATTTTTGTAAATGTTTTTCGTTTCGGTTAATGCTATTGTGTTCAGCTCTAATGGATTTGTGTTCTCGAGTTTTGTTTGCCTCGTAAATGATATTGTCTTTGAATTTTTTGAATGCTTCATTTTTGGAAATGTTGTTGTGTTCTGCCTTGACGTATTGGTGTTCTGCCTTAATGTAATTGTGCTCTGACGTAGTGTTGTTGCGTTCTCGACTTTTTGTTTGCTTCGTAAATGTGGTTGTGATTTGACTTTCCGGGCCCCTATATGATTGTATTTAGGGCAGATCATAGACAAGTCTATGGGACAGATACACAAAGTACAGCATGCGATGTAACGACTAGAACAGCTGCCGAGATCTCGCGATGTTTGGGACTGTCGGCCGATCGTGTGGAGCGCGGTGTGCACATCCTTTCTGATCGCTCAGTGTCTGGGTAGAGAGAAGAGAAGAGAAGAGAAGGGAAGAGCAAAGCAAAGCAAAGCAAAGCGAGTCCTGAGGTGAGCTCAGTCTGCATTAACAGCCATGTTATTATACCAACATGCATCAGTACTTGTACAGTTAGCTGAAGTGTGTATCATTGGTAGGAGTAATAAAGCAGGAGCCCACCGCGCGCTTATTCGCCTTGTTTTGTTGGAGCGACTTCTCGTGGAAAAAGTGGCTCAGTAACGCGTCAGCTTCGCCTAATTCTCTCTTTACTCAGCTCTTTTTAAGTGCGTAAACAGCACCGTCTGAGTTTATGGATCGCTTTCGCGGACGTTGTCAAGTATTCAGATGATTTTATGGTGATATTTTCCGGTTTGGGCTCCCTTGGTGTTAGAGAGACTGTCAAAGAGCTACATTGTATTCGGCAGAGTCAAAGCAGTATGCCGTTAGCCAGGATATAAGACTGAGCAGTGTTACTGCCGTGCTCATGTGTTGCTAGCGTTATATGTCGAGGTTAGGTCAGACCTTTTTCTAAATGTGTATTTTAAATAGGTCACCCCTCTTGCCTGGCTTATTACGGTTCGGAATACAGATTTAAAATTGGGTCAGGTTTGTTACCCCAGGCGCAGAGGCTCAATTGTAAACAGTCTGTCTCACTACTAACATAAGCAGAATAACCAGATTCATTATTACGCATGGGCTCGATTTGTGACTCAACAGCTGGAATGGTCTGTTAAGCTAAATACTGGGGGTCATATAAGCCTAGCATCATATGGTTAATGTACATTGAGTGATCACTGTAATGACACCTGCTGTTTCACGATTGGAGCATCCCTGTATAGAAAGTGATCCTGGAGTGCAGCATAAAATCAAGCGAGCAAGTTTTCTGTGGACCAGTGTGAATCCACATTAGAACGGGTCATCAGTGCTAGACTAGCTTGGGCCAGTATTTCAAAAACAGACAATCTTGTGAGGTTTCCTCATGCAACGGTGTTGAGAGTACGCAGAGAATGGTGTGATTGAGGAAAAACCTCCAGTGAAAGGAGATCTTGTGGGTGGAAACGACTCCTCGAAGAAAGGGGTGAGAGGAGAATGTCAAATCTCAAGCAAGTTGGACCCAAATACGATGATGGTGCTTCAGCTAATGTGTCTGAATGCACACTTCATGGTTCCTTGTCACGGACAGACTAGTTTGAGTGCCCTTACTGTCTAAGATAAACTGAAAGATGAAACACCAGTGGACTAAAGGGCACAAAATGAATACTGAGCAGTAGAAAGACAGTGCCTGGTCGGATGAATGCAGCTTTCTGTTGCACCATGCTGAAGGGAGGGTCAGAATTTGGCACAAGCAGCATGAATCGATGAACCTTTCCTGTCAGGTATCAACAGTTCAGTGGAGGAATGGTGTGGGGAATGATGTCTTGACACACCCTGGGTTGTCTGATACCTGTGGATAAACATTTGTAAAGTCGGGCTTACTTAAGCATTGTGGGTGACAGTGATAGTGAGTTTTCCTTGCTTCTCTGGCCTTCACAGTCCCCGGATCGTAATCCTGTAGAGAATTTCTGAGATGAGGCAGAACAGGTTGTTTAGAGCATCAAATTCACAGAAACTGGGGGAAGCTATAACTGCTGGTCGATATGACCTCAAATCAAAATCATGATTCATTGAACATTTTGCCTCGATTACAAATAATGACTGATTATTCTAATTTTTTTATTTGTTGTAGTTTTTTTACCATCAGAGTTCACTGACAAGGTTGGTACTGTAAGTATGCTCAGCTATTAAAACTGTGATATTTTTCAAGTGAAAGCGTGCATATCGTTGTTCAAAGTCAGATTTTGTTGCCATTTCAATCATATCCACAGTAGAAAGTGAAACAACAGATTTACAGGTGCTACATGGTGACATAAGACTTCAGAGGACAACACAGGGATAATACTACAAAAACACTACTTAAAGTGCACGTGTGCAGTGGAGTGCAGACAGTACAAACAGTGCAACAAAACCGAACAGTGCAGGACAAAACATACAGCGCATACAGAACAGAGAGTAAATTGACCACTAACCATTCTATTTTGATTCAGATAAAGTGTAGAGTGAATATTACACTGTAAGTGAATAGTATTGAACATTGAATTGTGTGTGTGTGTGTGTTTGTGAGAGTGTCTATGGAGTGTATGGCCCAGTTATTGAGGTGTGTGCGTGTGGTGTTTAGTCCAGTCTCTGGTTATTGAGGAATCTGATGGCTTGTGGAAAGAAGCTATTCCACAGTCTGGTTGTGAGGGCCTGCATGCTTCGGTACCTATTTCCAGATGGCAGGAGTGTGAAAAGTGAGTGTGAGGGGGGGGTGTGGAGTCATCCACAATGCTGGTAGCTTTGCGGATGCAGTGTGTGGTGTAAATGTCTGTGACAGAGGGGAGAGAGAGACACCGATTACCTTCTCAGCTGTCCTCACTATCATCTTCAGGGTCTTGTGGTCCGAGACAGTGCAATTCCCAAACCAGACAGCGATGCAGCTGCTCAGGATGCTCTCGATAGTCCCTCTGTAGAACGTAGTGAGGATAGGAGGTGGGAGATGAGCTTTCCTCAGTCTTCACAGAAAGTAGAGACGCTTTCTTGGTTATGGTGCTGGTGTTGAGGCACCAGGTGAGGTCCTCCACCAGGTGAAGACTGAGGAATTTGGTGCTCTTGACGATCTCCATGGTAGAACTGTCGATGCTCAGCAGAGAGTGGTCACTCTGGGTTCTTCTGAAGTCACCAACCATCTCTTTAGTTTTGTCAACGTTCAAAATTGTCGGTTAATGGTTATGAATTTCGGTTTCGATGAATTTTTGATTCATTGCTCAACCGTGTCTGCATGCCTCAAGATTCCTGCAGAACGATTTCAACACTAATGGGAATCTGTGCCAAAAAAATTTCTACAGTCATGAAGGCCAGGTGAGGTCCAACGTACTGCTATATGGGTGTCTCTAATAAGGTGACCACCCATTGTAAATGTTTATATTTGTAC
The DNA here is from genome assembly GCA_025084515.1 of Ancistrus triradiatus. Taxonomy (NCBI): domain Eukaryota; kingdom Metazoa; phylum Chordata; class Actinopteri; order Siluriformes; family Loricariidae; genus Ancistrus; species Ancistrus triradiatus. The sequence continues at coordinate 13,231 of JAJAGP010006349.1, read as the reverse complement.
GGATCATGGGTTCTCTCAGCAAAACAACCATAAAAAACCCAGTTTGAACAATTTTATTCATATGAACTCAAAGTCAAAGGGAAGCAGCTGCTGATTTTAACAGCTTGATTCCAGACTGCAAGCTGAATTATCAGACTTGTTGCACAGAACCATACATATTTGCTAATTTGGTAAAATTCCTACATTTCTGTATAAGTATACATATTGAGTAGGTTCTCTCTATAAAAAAAACAAACAAAAAAAAAGTGCTATATTTTTTCCTACAAATGCTGGACTTATGGGGACACCAAGCTGTTGAACCTGGTTTGTGACATCACAAACCACACACAGATGTAACATACAGAGCCAGATATTTTTGTTTAAATTGTAGAACTGCGGCAGGCTATTTAAAGTGGAGAGTTAGAAATATTCATTTTCAGTTTAATGTCTAAAAATGTTCTTGTTTGGATGGTATTAGATTCTCAGAACAAGACCTGTGATTCATAGGTATAAGCTAGCAGCTGTTGAAGTGTTGGGTGGACCAATCAGGAACAGTCCTGCCTCTAAAGCAGATTTCCCCCCAATTGTTCGGCAAGCAAAATGCAGAGTTACATTCTGCACAGACTGGATATGCCACCCCTCGGTAGGCAGCGCCATTAGAAGCATCCTGAAACACAAGGCAGCGAGTGCGTTTACATTGTGCAGTTTCATTCTTCATACAGTCAACAAAAAAGTTGAATGTCCACATTTCCTAATTGAAACAAATGAACCATAGTTTGCGAGGTAACTTGCTGCAGCCCTGTGCGAACCTCATTTCTGTATTTCGATCTAGTGTTAGGTGACTGTGGTAGCCTAGTGGTTAAGGTACTGGACTATGGACCAGAAGGTCCAGGGTTCCAATCCCACCTCTGCCAAGCTGCCACTGTTGGGTCCTTGAGCAAGACCCTTAACCCACAATTGCTTGGACTGTAAGATTGTATCAATTGTAAGTCGCTCTGGATAAGGGCGTCTGCTAAATGCTGTAAATGTAAATGTAATGTAATGTTTCATCTAGGAAGTGCAGCCCCGTCGGTCACAGGTCCCTGCAGAATGCTGCATGGAAATTTAGACTCTAACTTTTGACTATAGGACTAAGAGGACAGGCTTCTGTTTAATATACTGGTTTTTCATTTTATAACTTTCAGGATCTACGTTTGATGGTTGCAGGATATTTACAATTGTTTTCATTTCATTTACCTCTAATTTTGGTAAAGATGTGTGATTATTTCACAAATTTATGATAAATGGTAATAAACTAGTTTAGACCATGTTTTATGTCTTGAGCGTGCTGAAAGTGGCATCCAACGCTACCGTTGATCAGTATCGGCTATCGGTCGATCGTGCTGAGAGATGATCAGCGATTGGTATGGGCCTCAGAAACACTGATCGGACTAAAGTGTATAGAATTATTTTTGGGAGTAGGATGCACTATGCTGAATACTAAAAATGATAGATTTACTTTATAAGTTTTATAATCTCAGAGTGTCACACAACTCTGCACATGATTGGCACTTCATTAGGTGCCTGACTAGAAAAAAAAAAACATTAAAAAGAAAAATAAGATTCATAGGTAAATAAAGAGATTCATAAAAGCTAAAGTGATGAGAATGTTTTGAAAATGTAGTGAGTAAGAAGTACAGATTTTTCTTTTGAAATGTAGTAGGTTAAAGTAAAAGCATTAAGTTACAGAAAGAATCAAGTACAGATACCTAAAAGTACTTAAGCACGGTAACAAAATACTTGTACTTTGTTACTTACCACCTCTGGTGTTAGTTTATTCAGGACCTGTAATAGCAGGTAGGCTAAAGTAATGGGTTTGTTGGTAATGGGTGAGGTTACCTCATCAGCACTTCAAACAGTAAACAGTGCAGCTGCAACATAGTCATGTTACTGGGTTGTTAATGCATGACTCAGCATATCACGTCATAACTGCATGTTTGAGCATTTGAAGAGCAAACATGTTGGCATTAGCTAGCTAATGCTAAAAGTAGGATTGTGTGATATGATGGTATATCAGGTGATAATAGAAAAGCGTCTATCTTTAATATAACACTCTTGTCTGTTTCGTTGTGTCGCAAAATACTAGCTGGCTTCTTTTTGGGTGACGCATTGTTAAGGCAACACAAACAAACATGGAGAAGAGTGAACGCAAAGCAGAATGGGGTAGTTTCGAACAGGAGAGACCAACAAGCACAAAAACAAGCTTGTACCTAAAAGAAGAGTTACTTCTGTTGAATGGACATAGTTTGGGTTTGAAAACTATGCAAGCTTTGCTGCAGATCAGTTCTCTTGATGGACTCAAACACGACTGATCTCTTTTATTACCATTGCAAAAATCAAGTGTTAGAGATCGTTAGAGATAAATTTTGCTGTTGTGAAAGACAGTATGCTTTTCTGAGCTTACTGAGGATATCGTCAGTGCTTAAAGAACACTAACCAACTGCATGCGTTATTATAAAGAGTATAATTAGTGCTGTTTACTTGAATGAAGTGCAGCTTGTTTTGAATAAAAATCACTTTACTAAGTATGGGATAATTGAATAGTAGTTTTTAAGAATCTGTTGCTTCTAGAGAGGCACCAATTAAAATTTTCTTGGCCGATATGATCGGCTGATTCTGATTTTGGTCGATTCCGATGTTTCTGTCTTATACAGCAGTGCTTGAAAGTTTGTGAACCCTTTACAATTTTCTATATTTCTGCATAAATATGACCTAAAGCATGATCAGATTGTCACACAAGTCCTAAAAGTAGATAAAGAGAACCCAGTTGAACAAATGAGACAAAAATATTATACTTGGTCATTTGTTTATTGAGTGGCAAAAGTATGTGAAGCTCTAGGATTAGCAGTTCATTTGAAGGTGAAATTAAAGTCAGGTGTTTTCAATCAATGGGATGACAATCAGGTGTGAGTGGGCACTGTGTTTCATTTAAAGAACAGCGATCTATCAAAGTCTGCTCTTCCCACAAGTGTATCATGGCACAAACAAAGGAGATTTCTGAGGACCTCAAAAAAAGAGTTGTTGATGCTCATCAGTCTGGAGAAGGTTATAAAACCATCTCTAAAGAGTTTGGACTCCACTAATCCACAGTCAGACAGATTGTGTACAAATCAAGGAAAATTCAAGACCATTGTTACCCTCCCCAGGAGTGGTCGACCAACAAAGATCACTCCAAGAGCAAAGCGTGTAATAGTTGGCGAGGTCACAAAGCACCCCAGGGTAACTTTTAAGCAACTGAAGGCCTCTCTCACATTGGCTAATGTTAATGTTCATTATTCCACCATCAGAAGAACACTGAACAACAATGGTGTGCATGGCAGGGTTGCAAGGAGAAAGCCACTGCTCTCCAAAAAGAACATTGCTGCTCGTCTACAGTTTGCTAAAGATCACGTGGAAAAGCCAGAGGGCTATTGGAAGAATGTTTTGTGGACGGATGAGACTAAAATGTAACTTTTTGGTTAAAAATAAGTGTTATATTTGGAGAAAGGAAAACACTGCATTCCAGCATAAGAACCTTATCCCATCTGTGAAACATGGTGGTGGTAGTGTCATGGTTTAGGCCTGTTTTGCTGCATCTGGGTCAGGACGGCTTGCCATCATTGATGGAACAATGAATTCTGAATTATATCAGAGAATTCTAAAGGAAAATGTCAGGACATCTGTCCATGAACTGAATCTCAAGTTTCAGGTGGGTCATGCAGCAAGACAACGACCCTAAGCACACAAGTTGTTCTACCAAAGAATGGTTAAAGAAGAATAAAGTTAATGTTTTGGAAAGTCCTGACCTCCAATCGAAATGTTGTGGAAGGACCTGAAGCGAGCAGATAATGTGAGGAAACCCACCAACATCCCAGAGCTGAAGCTGTTCTGTTACAGAGGAATGGCTAAAATTCCTCCAAGCTGGTGTGCAGGGACTATCAACAGTTACAGGTACTGTTTAGTTGCAGTTATTGCTGCACAGGGGGGTCACACCAGATACTGAAAGCAAAGGTTCACATACTTTTGCCACGCACTAATATGTAATATTGGATAATTTTCCTCAATAAATAAATGACCAAGTACAATATTTTTGTCTCATTTGTTTGACTGGGTCAAATCTACTTTTAGGACTTGTGTGAACATCTGATGATGTCTTAGGTCATATTTATGTCGAAATATAGAAAATTCTAAAGGATTCACAAACTTTCAAGCACCATTGTAAATTACAGCATACAGATCATTCTTGTTTCACTTTTATTTTAATGGAAACTTATTCACTGTTAAAAAAAAGATAGCAGCAGCTGCTTGCTTGTGTCTAGCTCTGCACTCTCAGCAGAGCTAGCTTTATCTTTGTCCAATTCCACGTGTTCAGCAAGGTGATGCTGTTTTAAATGCCTCATTAAATTTGTTTTTCTGAATGTGTTTGGAGTTGTTCCTCCACAGATTACTTTCTCCATGCAAACAGCACTCACTTACTGTGAAGAACTAGAAGGCTGAAGACATGACTGTAACCTAAATAACATTATATCACTGTCCCCTCACTAATACTTCACTATATAGGAAGACTCTATAGTTTACTAAGTAGTAGCATTGAAGCACAACTGAAATCTAACACTCAGCACCGATCTGTCTCAAACACACAATTTAAAACTGGAACTGTGGGTATAGCAGAATTGAATTGTCAATGACTGTTATTGAAAGCAGTGTGTTTTTCATGTGTTGATGTGTTTGTACCGCTGTCGTGAGGTGCACGTTTTCCTAGATATGACCGGCACAGAATTATGAGTCCAATTGGCCGATCACACTTAAAACCCGCTGATTTCGGTCACTGGCCAATTCTAGTCATCTTCTGATTTATCGCTGCATCTCTAGGCTCTACTGAAGCATTTTGTCTGCGATCACCGGTATCGTGATAAATATTGTGTATTCGGAAAATTGGAATTGGCCGGTCGTTAAAAAAAAAATCTAAATCCTTCAAGATAATTATATATTACTATTTTTATATATTGTTACATGTTTAATTAACAAGTTGCAAAATGTTTATAAATAAAAGGAAAAATATAATAAAATATGAGGAAGTACTTATTTGTTGAGTCTTTATAATTAGGTAAGTAATAATTAAGTAATAAGACAGTGGGGCAAAAAAGTATTTAGTCAGCCACTGATTGTGCAAGTTCTCCTACTTAGAAAGATGAGAGAGGTCTGTAATTCCTCATAGATACACTTAACTATGAGAGACAAAAATGAGGAAAAAAAATCCAGGGACTCGCATTGAAGGATTAAGGAATTTAATTGTAAATTATGGTGGAAAATAAGTATTTGGTCAATAAATTTGGTTCAACTCAATACTGTGTAACAAACCTTTGTTGGCAATGACAGAGGTCAAAACGTTTCCTGTAGGTCTTCACAGATTTGCACACACTGTAGCTGGTATTTGGGCCCATTCCTCTGCAAGATCTCCTATAGAGCAGGATGTTTTGGGGCAACACGGACTTCCAATCCCTATACAAATTTTCTATTGGGGGTTGAGGTCTGGAGACTGGTGGGCCACTCCAGGGACCGCTGAAATGTTTTGACGGGAGCCACTCCATTGCTGCGAGCGTGTGTTTGTCATGCTGGGAGACCCAGCCCGTTTCACTTCAATGTGGTAGGTCTGTCATGGGGTCGTAAATTAAACCCGATTATTCACAGGAATTTACAGTAAATGTGCTATATCGTGATATTATCGTTATCGGAATTTGATATAACCTATATCAGGATAGGAAATTTGGACACACAGTCTAGTTAAAATCTTTTTTACTGCATGTATGAACTGTAACTTTTTGTTTTATAAATGCGTGTTTTCTCAATTGTTAATCGAGTTGGACGGAGAATGCAAATAACTATTATTCATGAAGAGCCTGTTCACATTACAAATAATATACAGTCTTATAATTGATCGTTGTTTTAACGTTGAGGACACTGGTGAGCAAGCAGTTTTCTGTTTGCCCTGACGTGAACCTTTGCGAACACTACCAGTTTTGGGACGTAGTTTTCTACGAACATACAGGGGACTGCTGAAATGGAGTACTTACTCAAAACCATTCAAAATTGACTGTCCATATAGAATAAGTTTGCCGAACTTGAACACACCTCATGTTTATGACTGGTGATTCTGATTTACTGATTCAGTTCTGTTCAGTTTTATTGCTGCTACTTTGCACATCATTGTTTTAAATTTGGACAGGTAAAATATACTGGAGTTTTATTTATTTTTTGCATTAGCAGGAAAGTTTGCTAACACAGTGACTTTTTGAATAAGGTATTCATCTTAATTGTCTTTATTGTTAACAAATGCATAAAACTTCAAGCTAAAAGTAGTGTGGGCCGACAGCTACATAGGAGTTCTTTTGTAATTAAGTAATTCATAATACGAATTATAGATTTTTCAATAATGAACAGATTATTGGTCTATCACAGTAGTTGTTTGTTGCAACCTTACTCTAGAATCATACAGAACATGTACCCAAATTTTGGTTTATTGTTGGCAATCCTCCAAAAATCTCTTACCAATGTACTACAATGTATTGTATGTAATTTCTCAGGACTGGTCTAATAATGATAAATTTAAAACCAATTTAAACAAAAATTGTGCAATCAGTGCAACTTTCATTCTTCATGCAGCCAACAAAAAAGTTTAATGTATATGTTTCCTGATGAGGTCCATGACAACGTACTGCTGTTATTCAGATTAAATAGTCATTGTATGTCAAACTAAATTGTATGTGTCCATCTATCTTTGAGCTGTGTAATTGCATGATGTAATATACTTACATTGTCAGTCCTAGTCCCTTCAGGAGTAAAATATTTAGACCTGGATAAAACGGCACCACTATATTATAACAGAGTCATTCAGACAACAGGTTTACTCACAGCTGCATGTGACTTTGGATATTTGGCATGAAATCTTTCCTTCCTGTTTATGAATTGGGCCAGTGCAGGACATAGCCTATATCAACAAAATCCAAACGTTACTTTTCAGAGCTTTTATGACATCCCATTCTAAATCCATAGGCGTTAATATGGAACTGGTCTCACTTTGCAGCTATAAAAGCTTCCACTCTTCTAGGAAGGGTTTCTACAAGATTTTGTACTGTTTCTGTAGGTTTTTTCCTAGGAATACATTTGGCAACCGAAATTATTTGGCCCAAAATGGAAAAAAAGAAGCCAACTTTTGTTGGCTGAATAATGAAAAGACCGAATATTATAGGAACAATAACAATAACGTTTTTGATGACGTGACCAAATCGCAACCAGTGTGGAGTGCAGCGCTCTTGGAGCAAACATGTCAGCTGTGTGGAAGCATGGCTCTACAACGCGAGCATTTTGTTCACATTGGCGCATTCTTTCTAAAGAAATGCTAATGGATATTAATTTAGGAGCACTTGAACAAAACGAGATTTTCATCTGAATGCAGTACCTGCTGAGGGATCAGAGATCGTGGGAGTTCTGTTTAAGCTTGTGCCTTTGCCCTTTATGGACTGAAGTTCCTCCAATGTTCCTCCACTAATACAATGTCTCAGTATGCTGAAGCATTATGATTTCCCTTCACTGGAGCTAAGGAGCCAGGCCAACCCCTGAAAGACAACCCCATAGCATTATTCCTCCTCCACCAAACCTTACAGCTGGCACTATGCAGGTTCTCATGGCATTCGCCAAAGTCAGACTTTTCCATCAGACTGCTAAAATTGACTCGTCACTCCACAGAACATGTTTCCACTGCAGCGTTCAGTGGCAGCATGTTTTGACCACCCTATCTGATGCTTGGCATTTTGCTTGGTGAAGTATGGTTTGCATGCATCTGCCCAGCCATGGAAACCCATGCCATGAGCTCCCGGCACAGTTTTTGTGCTGATGTTAACGCCCAGAGGAGGCTTGGAACGCAGTTGTTGAGATGACTTTTATGCACTACTTTTCAATAATACAGATATGTGCCATTTAACATCCATCCAGTCAGCATCCGTTTCAGAATCAGAATCAGAATACTTTATTGATCCCCGAGGGGAAATTACAAAAAATATTGTAAACAATGAGCAACTGTAACGGGCTGCACGCTGCTCTCGCGCATGCGCACACCAATTGTTTCCTTTAATGTTTGAGGTCTTAGGAAATAAAATCTGTCTTATATACATCTGATTCATGTCTGAATAACAGAAAACTAGTGCGAGCAAACCCTTGCGACAACATTGTAACGATCTTTTAATTTTAAGTTTCAGGTTTTATAAAAGATGCTAAATTTACTGTATTGTACAGTACTGTACTAAATGTTTTCATGTTTTAATTAATGTTATTGTTTAAAATAAAATGCTCTTTGCAAAGAATCTAATGGAATCCATGGTAATGTGACAGCTGCACAAACACAGCAACACGTGAACAGCACAGTGCTTTCACTATCTTTAATTCAGAATTCAGTTCATGTACAGAGCTTGAAATACAGCTCGTGTTTGTTTGAGACCATGCTGATGATGAGGAAGTGTTAGATTTTGTGTTTTCAGTGCAATCGGTGCATCTGTAGTCTTAGTAAATATTTGTTTTTCTCATGTTTTATGTTGTTGAATGTTATAGCAGCAATTTCATTTAAATACAAAGGTGCCATTTTGCTATTGTTTGTTTGACTGTACTTGTTTTCTTAAAGAAAAACACAGTTAAAAACCTAAAAATTGGAATGGTGAAAAAAATCTATAAAAAATGAAAAATAAAATCGAATTTGGGGAAAACATAAAACAGATTTCATAGGGATTCATAGAGATTTCATTTGGATTTCATCGTATTGCAGAACCACGTTCGAATACAGTGAGCTCTTTAAGATGACTCATTGTTTCACAAATGTTTGTAAAGGCAGAGTGCATGTCAAAGTGTTTGCTTTCAAATACCGTATTTTTTGGGCTATAAAGCGCACCGTATTATAAGACGCAATATCAACGATCGACTGCTAACGGATCTATTTTCATACATAAAGCGCACCGGGTTATAAGACGCATGAAATGAAACAAAACTCTTAAGTTCCGTCGGAAGCTCAGTTTGGTCTTTACCTGGCTCAGGGCGTCTTCTTGCTTCCTCCACTTCCGTATCATTGATTCGTTAATGTTGAATTCTCTCGCAGCTGCTCTATGTCCATGTTGTACTGCGTGACTGATAGCATTGAGTTTGAAATCCGCTTCGAAAATGAATGAATGCACATACCCTAATGCTGAAGCACATACCGTATTATTCCGCGATTGCTGCGCACTACGGTTGCCGTAAGCTTCGTAACTTACCAAGGCCGTGCTAAAACATTTTGACAGATTTATGAGCGCTGTGTACCATCTACAATCGGTTCTAGGTCAGAAAGCACAACCAGAATTAATTCATACATTAGACGCACCGCATTTTAAGGCGCACTGTCGATTTTTGAGAAAGCTAAAGGATTTTAAGTGCGCCTTATGGTCCGAAAAATACGGTACCTGTGGGACAGAATGAAAGAGCTGAATTCCCTTGTTAATGTGTCCCAATACTCTTGTCCATATAGTGTATGCATGAGCGAGATGTTTGGTTTGATGTGTGTGCTTCTTATTCTAGGTACTAAATCAGGTGGGATTTGTATATATGCTCATTGCTCAGTCGCATGGCACAATACCAATTTTTCTGTTCCGATACAATCTTAATTTTTGTTTGAAAGTATTTCCTCTTAGTATTGACCCATTATCAATACTAGATATCGGTTCAGTGCCATGTCATATAACATTTATTGAATAAACCTTTACTGTCCTTTCTTCTACAGGATACACTGTTGGTGAAATGGAGCTAAGGTGAGAATGGATCACCTTTCCAAAGCAGGTAAAATGGGAAAGTCAAGGCTGTTTCGGATCTTTTTAATCCTCGGCTCTGTCTTCATGATCCTGTTGATCATTATCTACTGGGATGATGTTGGAGCGACCCATTTTTACCTACACACAACCATTTCAGGCCCTCATTCTTCACACCTCCCTCCTGACAGACAAGACACATCCAAAACCAAATCAGAGATTGACAAGGATGGCTCGTTCCTATCTGACATTGATGCTTTTGTGAACCAGTTTTTGGAGGGCACTGCCGACCCTACGGAGCAAATACGAGCGGACACTCCAACTGGAGAGACTCACAATCAGTCCTCAGAAAAACATGAAGAGAGATTCATCCCGAGGCGAGAATGGAAGATCCACCTGACCCCAATTGGTCCAGAGAAGAAGCAAAAGCAAGACGATAGGAAGCAGCTTATCCATGATTTATGCAGCAGCAACAGCAGTTTAGACTTCCCTGGCAAGAACAGGACGTTTGATGACATCCCCAACAAGGAGCTGGATCACTTGATAGTGGACGATCGACACGGGATCATCTACTGCTACGTTCCCAAAGTGGCGTGTACTAACTGGAAGCGCATCATGATTGTACTGAGTGAAAGCTTGCTGGTGAATGGTGCCCCCTACCAGGAGCCTTTGGATATTCCCATGACGCTTGTCCACAACAGCAGCTTGCACTTTACCTTCAACAAGTTTTGGAAGCGCTATGGCAAGTTTTCCCGGCACCTGATGAAAATCAAACTGAAGAAGTATACAAAGTTTCTGTTCGTTCGTGACCCTTTTGTTAGACTAATCTCAGCGTACCGGGACAAGTTTGAGCTAGAGAATGAGGACTTCTACAAGAGATTTGCTGTCACCATGTTAAAAAGATTTGGGAACTATTCTGACCCACCAGCCTCAGTGGTTGATGCTTTTGCTGCTGGTATTCGACCAACCTTTTTGAACTTTATTCAGTATTTGTTGGATGCGGACACAGAGAAAGAATTGCCATTTAACGAGCACTGGAGACAGATGTACCGTCTGTGCCACCCTTGCCAGATAAATTATGACTTTGTGGGGAAACTGGAGACCTTGGACGAGGACTCTGAGCATTTATTGCGGATCCTCCGTGTGGACAACGTTGTCGGGTTCCCAAAGAATCATCACAACAGGACAGTTAGTAGTTGGGAACAGGATTGGTTTGCCAGCATTCCTTATGAATCACGGAAACAGCTGTACAATCTCTATGAACCAGATTTCAGATTGTTTGGGTATCCGAAACCTGAGAAGCTGCTACATGAGTGAAATTGGTTTCTAGTCAGCAAAGTATATTTTTGCTGTGGTTTCAATGTAACTTTTTTAAAAGGAACTGTAGCATTCTCGATTTGCTTGTATCCTTTTTGCTGTGGGACTTTACTATGGTGTATGGAAGCCTGTGCTGATCCCATGGCCATTGGAAGGAATAGAAATGACAAACAATTACCCAACAAATGTTCACGTTTTTTTTGTTTTTTTTGCTTGTTTGTTTCTTTTTGTAACATTGTAGCCTATATAGGAAAGAAGATATAATTTAGGTACAGTTATCATCGAAAATCAATAATAAGTCAATAATAATAATGCATTGATTTTATTTTTTGTAAAATATTGGTTTTATCATGATTTTTAACACGTCCTGGCGGATTTGATCAGGGATCTATCAAATATCTGACTGATACTTTTTGTCGATAGTCATCATTTATCCAGATTATCAGGGTTGCCATTTGACTTGTTTAAAAACAGATTTGTGTCGGCACGGTGGTGCAGTGGTTAGCGCTGTTGCCTCACAGCTCTGAGATCCCCGGTTCAAATAGTTTGCATGTTCTCCCCGTGTTTGTGTTGGTTTTCTCCAGATACTCCGGTTTCCTCCCACATTCCAAAGACGTGTGTTAGGTTAAATGATGTTTATAAAGTTCCCCTTATAGTGTGTATGAGTGTGAGTGTGTGAGTGTATGTGCCCTACGATGGATTGCGCCCTGTCTAGGGTTGTTCCCGACTTGCACCCTGTGTTGCCGGCTAGGCACCGGCTCTCCCACGACCCTGACAAGGATAAGTGGATAAGACAATGTATGAATGAAAAAACATGCACCAGGGAAACGCATACACAAGCTTATCGTTTTGATCAAAATCCTCACTGTATGTAATGAAATGCGTTAATGAGTAAATGTCAGAAAACTTCACAATGAAGCTTACAACATCCCAAAGGTGAATAAGAAGTCAATAGTTTATGATAAGCGAGTCTCACTCGGAAACACCATGTCCTTAGTTACTTACCCCCAAATCTGTTGTCAGTAGATGTTAGAATTTCTCTCTATAGAAAAGTTTTGACCTTTCTTGAAAAGCTTTGTGGGCAATATGGTCAACTAGTCTAAACAATAAGCAAACATGATCTCACTCACTCACTGGTCCCCTAAACTGGATTGGTCATAGGGCCACTACTTTCTAGTGTGAATTGGGCAAGAGTAGCCTGGCAGAGCCCATCTCTCTCCAGGCCACACACACAGTCATTCTAGGCCAATTTAGAGCAACCAGTTAAACCAATACACGTCTTTTGAATAGGGTATGAAACTGGAGTACTCGGAGTAAACCCTTGCAGACACAGGGAGGACATGAAAACTCCACATAGGCGGAGTCCCAGGTTGGGATCGAATTGGGGATCTCTGGAGATGCGAGGTGACTACGCTGACCACATGTGCCACTGTGCTGCCAGCAGATATGATAATGACAAATAATTCACCTAAAATATATCAAATAGATCTTTACATTTATATCAAATGCTTTACAATTTTTGTACAGCTGTAAGTTGTTATTATTTAAAAAAAGAACCCTATCAGTTACTTTGTAGAATTTAAGGCATTTGTTTATTTTGCTCAGATATTAGTTATAGGTCTCCTTTTTAAAAAACTGATAATAGGTATTGGTTTGAGCCCTGAAAAAAAATCAATTTCACTCAATGCCTAATGTTAAAATAATTAAAAAATAAATATGCATCTGGACCATATATTTCCCATGTATGCCGGTACACAAATAATATTCAGAATATTTTTGTATTTTTGGTATGAAATGTGACAAGCCAGTATTTTGAAGAATGAACATTTACCTTTGTCTGGCTTCCTTCTCCATTGCAAAAGTATTCTTTGTACTTCTGTAACAGTCAAGCAACTTTTTTATTTATTATTATTTTTTAGATTTAAGGATAAGGTACTTATCTTGGCATTGATCGAACGTAACTTGTGGAGACATCACCTCATTTATGCATTGCTATGATTTTGTTCACCCTACTCAGGATAGGATTTGCTGATGTTTACTTGGGAGCTTTGATTATATATATGCACACTCTTTCTCTCTCTCTTTCTCTCTCT
>JAJAGP010006348.1:0-22608 GCA_025084515.1 Ancistrus triradiatus | reverse complement strand
CTCTACAGGTAAGTGTGCAGATCTATACCTGAGCACTGGAGGTGTGAACTTGGAGAGACAGTAAGATCCATACTCGTTCTGTTCCGGGTCTGGTCTGCGAACCTTTTGTGTTTTGGGAATCCATCATTCTTCCTTCATTCGGTTTGTGAGAGAATCAAAATGTGCCTGATAGGATATGAAACAACTTTCTGGTTGAGTGAAATGCATTCTAGCTGCAGGTGTTTGATAAAACGCACCTGCTCCCTCAATACCGCCGCCGAATGAAGAGTGAAATCAGTAATTAAACGGATTCCGTGTGCGGGTCAGACCATTCGAGTTTCCTCCTAAACGTTCTTAACCCCGGTTCCTGCTGCAAAATGGCTGTAAGGGGAAATACTGATTTATTAAATGCTAAGCAAAAGAGCGTCGAAATTCCAAAGTGCTCCTCTGTAACAGCAGTAAGAGGGTGTAATACGTGTAATAAGTATTTTAAATCAGGTTCAGAAACGAATAGAAATATAAACCGTGAATTTAAAAATATCAGACCATTTATAGTATAATAATGGCAAAGGACATACAGGCTACCGAAATAAACCCTGGAAGAAACCGTACTGTTTTTGTTTGTTTGTTTCCCTTAAATGCTTGTTAGTTCCGACCTTAGAGTCTGATATTTGTGTTACACTTGTTCACACTAAAGTCACTCCCCATAAACTATAACATATACAAACAACACAATCACCCTAATAAATAACTACATTCTACTGTTTAATTCTTTTTATTTTTAGTCAAGTTTTATCTTTAATCTTTGCTCATTTTCACCTTATATTTCAAACTAACGTTAGTTGGTCGCAACTCGATTGTTGTGTACCCAATTTTTGGCAGAAGGTACTGTCAGTATTAAAGCGTGTTCGGTAAGAAATTCAGGGCTCCTTCGATTTATTTTGATTCTTTATTTTGTTGTAAAAAAAAACTTGTATAAAAAATCACGAATAAGATCACGGCTGCGATGATCTACGGCACTCGACCAAATCACAGCCGTGACCTTATTCGCGACAAACCATGCAAAATGCTACGATTATGGTCTTGTGTATTATGTCATGTGATGCAATTGCATTTTTTGAACACCGGAGGGCACAGTGAGACTCTTCATTTTTTTTTAATTGCAGGGATTTGCTATTGTTCAGAATCGACAAAGGAAGATTTTCACTCAGATATTTAAGATATGGTGAAGCTACAGTAGAGCAGTATGTTTGCAATTTTAAACTTCTGTTTCTAGTACTTTGTTTTAATTGCAGGGGAAACAAAACAAAAGTTGTACAAAAAATGAGCATTGTTTACACTTCAGAAATGAAAAGGTACGTCTTTTATCGGATGTAAAGTCGATAATCGTGAGGAAATCGCATCGTAACAAGCCCTGAAGCACGTCCTGTCCGACATTTTTGTATTTAGGCCACAATTCTGGTGAGAATTTCCTGTATTTTTGGGATTTTTGTTGAAGATCCTACAAATTGTGCTGCTTCTTTCACACTACGGCCTTTGGCACGTCCAAATGCATCTGCTTCCGAACGAGACATTCCCTGCACTGTACCACCTCTGCAGTATTTATAGCCCGGTCGTCCCCGTGCAGCGCCACCTGCAGGAGCCTGAACTTACTGCCACCTCAAACACGCACTGAGCTTATTTTTGTTATAATGTAAACTGAAATTGTTTTCATCCTTAGAATTCCCCATCATTGCACATCCCTTTTCTTTTCCAAGCCCGGCGTCTCTGTGATTGCAGGCATTTGCTCTTATTGGGTCTGATTTTGATTTTATTGTGAAACGTATAGCTTTAGGCACAGGCAGAGCCTCTTTCCACGGGCCTGGTGGAGAAAATGTGATCTCCATAATAAAGGCCCGTGAAGGATCTGGATTGAGAGTGTGGCACGGCAGCCTGCAGAATATCAATGATCTGAGATGTTGCGTCGCAGAGCCAGAGCGGCCTTAAAGGTGCTACAGGATATAATTCTCTCTGTTTTAAAGGGGTTTAGACAATAAGTGAATATCATTACTCTGTGAGATGGGACGCATCCTTTAACCAACAGTCCCTCGCACGGTCTCGGAGCGTCGAGGAAGCTGTTTTCCTCCATTGCGCCCTAACAAAATGTTCTTTTGTTAATGGCTTTTGTCTGTGCCATCATCTTGTCTGTGCTAAATTCCCATTTAAAGTGTCTGAAAGGCTACTTAGCATTCTGCCCAGTGGCGCTGCGGCAGAACAGACTGGCATTTGAAGCTATTGGATTTGTTTATCTGAAATCAGGAGGCTCCGCATGAGCGCTCTGGAGAGACAGGAGGAATTTTCACACACTGGATTAACCGCGGGGGCTGGCCACCGGCCAGAAGCGTTCGCGGCGCTACGGCGCTACGCCACAGCGTGTGCAGTTGTCACGGGCCACGCTCGGAGGCGGGCAGATCGCCTTTTTTGACGTACGCTTCGAGGGTAATTCTCTACTAGTCCTTGATTAAAGTGTCATTTTCTGGTGGGAGGTTTTGGAGTCATAGTGTAGGTACTAGAACAGTGTAGAAGGACGCAGTCCATAGTGCTGAAACCAGAAAACAAGCACCAAGAAGGAGTTGTTGGGGTCTAAGATGAATGTAGTGATGATCTACCTAAGAGATTACAATATTAGAGCGACAGGATACGTTTACTGGGGAATTAGTGTATAGGTGAACTGAAAGGAGGCTATAGTTACCCTGTTAGGTCGTCTCTAGCCTGGGAACAGGATGAGATATGGTTGGGCATGAAGGCATACAGGTTCAGTATAGTATCCTGGAGCAGATTTGCCCACAGATGTTACAGCTGGTCCTGTAGATTCTCTGCACTCGTGCCATAAATGTTCAATTGGCGATAAATCTGGCAACCGGGCAGACCAAGGAAGTGTTACAATCTGGCTGAGACATTCCTGGGTGAGCATTATCCTGCTGAGAAATTCCACTTGGAAGCCCTGCCATGAGAGGCAACACATGGCTGCACATATCGCTGAACTGTTAGTGCCCCTCGTATCACTACTTGGGTGACCAAGTGTCGTATGCTATGGCTCCCCAGATCATCACAATAGCAATTGGGTGTCATTGTGGACTATGGTAGCCTAGTGGTTAAGGTACTGGACTATGGACCAAAAGGTCCAGGGTTCAAATCTTACCTCTGCCAAGCTGCCACTGTTGGGTCCTTGAGCAAGACCCTGAACCCGCAATTGCTTGGATTGTAAGACTGTATCAATTGTAAGTCGCTCTGGATAAGGGCGTCTGCTAAATGCTGTAAATGTAAATGTGTCAGATCCCAAACAGAACCTAGATTTGACGCTAAAGACGATACGATTCCATTCATAGCAGACCATAGCAAAGCGCCTGGAAATGGTCCAGGCAGAGACAGGGGTGTGTAGTGAAGGCGTCCCCTGTGTCTGGATGGTGGATAACGAAACTGTGGGAGCTGTTCTTGCTTGTCGGTGGATCAAATGAACCTCTGTACTGGGGGTCTGTCTGGGCCGTCTGGAGCCTGTTCACCGTGTGAGTGTGTGCCCCCATAAAACCACTGCTCTCAACACCTCCTAACAGCTAGGTCAGAACAGATGGAGGCAATTCATCAAAATGACCATCCTGCCTCTCTCGGTTCTCTCATGTGTCCCCTCTCAAAGTCCGAGGGCAAAATGTCTTCAAGTGAATCATACGGACTCTCACCAAGAGGTACACTACCCAAAACTAGTCTCTGAGAGCTATTTTATAGGGCAGCGCTATAGGGGGAAGCACCTCGTGTGGCAAGACCACACCTCTAAGAACTGGAGCATTCCGACATCTTTAACTGGGTGTGTTATTTTTTGGAGATCCACTGCAGAACCCAGAGCATGGAACCGGGGCTCGGTGCTAAAGCTTGGCACTAAAATCCGTTTGGACCATGTGCTTGATGTTAAGCACGGCTGTTTCCACCTGGTACCTCGGTTTGAAGCGAGCAAACGTCACGATGGCTCACAGCCGGAGCGCAGTGCGAGCCAAGAGGTCATAATGTTTTGGCTCATCAGTGAGCACGGATCAGGGTTCGGATTCAGCGGGCATCTGTTAGCGGACGAATATTCGTGTGTAGCTGCTGCGTTCATCCTCGAACACGATGAGCTCTTTTTATGCTGTGACCAGATAATAATTAGTGACTTTTTTCGCATGATAACTCTCCGGGACAGTGTTCTTCAGCAGGAGTTAATTATCCTCTCTTATAATTGTTTATAGTTAATTTCTTCCGTTATCTCGGTCTATTAATCGGCCTTTCTTCCCGTTCCCCGGTCTTATCTGCGTTGACGCCTAATTGGGCCTGGCACTCATGATGTAAGACGAGCTGTAATTAACGTTAAGTTCTCCGTTACACTCTGGTGACACCTTCACGTCGAGGGCTCTGAGCTTTCTGAGGACATATTGTATCATATGTTTTATATAAGGTGTCCGAATCCGTCTCTTTTTTTTGTTTTGTTTATTTGCCGCCTCTCTAAACGGCTCGCTTTCCAACAGCCCTTCAGTCATCGGGCGTAATGACAAGGCTGCAGCCACAAAAGCGCCGGTTATAATGTCAGCTGGACTTGCCGCGTATGAAGTCATTTTGGAAGTGATGTTTTTCATCCCCTTAAAGGCCCTTTTCCACAAGTTAACACGGCTCCCTGGGGGCTTAATGACCGGTCTGTGACATGCTTTGGTCAAAATAACACAAGGATCAAACGCTGCAACAGATTTCCTCGCTGTCTAAACAGCACTTTCAGAACGGTCCGTTTTGAGAAACTGTCGCTTTAAATGATAATGATGGTCAGCCTTAATCGTAAGCTTATGATTTTCTGTTATTAAGGTCAAACCCACATGTGGCAAAAAGTATTGAGACACCAACCCACATGTGGCAAAAGTACTGGGACACAAACCCACATATGACAAGAGTATAGAGACACAAACCCGCATGCGGCAAAAGTATTGAGACACAAACCCGCATGTGGCAGAAAGTATTAGGACACAAACCTACATGTGGGAAAAGTATTGAGATACAAACCCACATGTAGCAAAAGTATTAGGACACAAACCCACGTGGCAAAAGTATTGGGACACAAACCCACATGTGGCAAAAGTATTGAGACACAACCCACATGTAGCAAAAGTATTAGGACACAAACCCACATGTGGCAAAAGTATTGAGACACAAACCCACATGTGACAAAAGTATTGGGACACAAACCCACATGTGGCAAACGTATTAGGACACAAACCCACATGTGGCAAAAGTATTGGGACACAAACCCACATGTGGAAAAAGTATTGGGACACAAACCCACATGGGGCAAAAGTATTAGAACACAAACCCACATGGGGCAAAAGTATTGGGACACAAACCCACATGTGGCAAAACTATTGAGACACAAACCCACATGTGACAAAAGTATTGAGACACAAACCCGCATGTGGCAGAAAGTATTAGGGCACAAACCTACATGTGGCAAAAGTATTGAGACACAAACCCACATGTGACAAAAGTATTGGGACACAAACCCACATGTGGCAAACGTATTAGGACACAAACCCACATGTGGCAAAAGTATTGGGACACAAACCCACATGTGGCAAACGTATTAGAACACAAACCCACATGTGGCAAAACTATTGGGACACAAACCCACATTTGGCAAAAGTATTAGGACACAAACCCACATGTGGCAAAAGTATTGAGACACAGACCCACATGTGGCAAAAGTATTGGGACACAGACCCACGTGTGGACAAAAGTGGTGAGAGACAAACCCACATGTGGTAAACTGTTTGTGTGAATATGATTAAATTGCGACTCAACGATGAGTTTAACTCCTGGTCCATAGAAGCTCCAGACCTGAGCTCGGACTGCACTGATGAACTATGGTTTAAGATTGTTCAGCGTTTCCTTGGGTTCTGTGAAACCCCCGGTGTTGATTCGACTCAAATGCGTGTGGAAATACCACCTGCAGGGCTGGAATAATTCCTGCAGTGTTCTCCTTTTGAATTAGCACCCAGAGTGTTTAATTATCATACCGCTTTTAATTACCTTTCAGGTAATATTTACTCACGTGTTCATAGCGTTGCGAGCCAGCATTAGGTGTTACAACTGTTCGCTGAATAAACACAAAAGGATAAAAGTGCTACAAAACTGGATACAAAGGATGTGCTGATGTTGTGCTGTGCTGTGCAGTGTCCTGAGGACCAGGGTTCAGGACACAAATCGGAAGGTGGCAATAATATTAGGACACAAACTCACATGTAGCAAAAGTATTAGGACACAAACTCACATGTGGCAAAAGTATTGGGACACAAACCCACATGTGGCAAAAGTATTGGGACACAAACCCACATGTGGCAATAGTATTAGGACACAAACTCACATGTGGCAAAAGTATTAAGACACAAACCCACATGTGGCAAAAGTATTGAGACACAAACCCACATGTGGCAAGAGTATTGATGGCATGGTTAAGAGATCAGGGTGGTAGCTTGGCACAGTGAGTATTGGTGGGCGTTGGTCTGAGAGGTTCGAGCTTTGCCTCCTTGGGGACTTGGTAGGTTATTTTTAGTGCTCAGTTGGGGTTTTGTGTCACCACCCTCTTCTGTACCTGCTTTAAAGTGAGTGAGTGTGTAGGTGGGTGGGTGCGATTTGGTAAAATATATTGGCACCCTGATACGCGAGCCCAGTGCATGCTGGACTTTGTAGTTTGCTGCTGCAGTGCTTATAGAAAAGAAGATTAATTGAGATGTCTGCGGTTCGGAGATAAAATGTGGATTGATGCGAGGCGATTAAATAATGCCATACCGAAGACTAAACCCAGCCGTGGCCATATTTCCTGGCCTGTACTCCCCCCCAGTGGTCGTTTCCCTTCATTGCACCACGTCCGATATCAGTGCAGCTTGGGTGTTGGCAGAGCTGTTACTTTACTTAAGTATGATTTAGGTATCTGTTCTTTGTACTTATTACATTTCAAAAGAAACATCTTACTTTTTACTCACTACATCTTCAAAACAGGCTCATTACTTTAGTGTTTATGAATCTATTTATCTGTCTATTTTTTTTTTTTTGCATGAGTATTTTAAATTAAGTAGTGTAGTGGAGCTTTAAATAAGATCTGGTGCAGTTTGTTGGACTAAAATGCATAATGATCATGAGTCAATGAGAACCATAGTTTGGGTTAAAGATCATGTTTTACTGCATTACCGAATATTATGTCTAGTTATGAGATTTAGGAGCATTTATTGTATAAAAAGTCCAATATATTTTGTATAGTTTGTACTCTGTTGTTGCTCTGGTGTTCCTGTAGCCTTAATCAAGGGCATCAAAAGTGGGGTTAGAAAAGCTTTATACAGGAATTTTACTTTAAGTACATTTTGTAGCACGTACTTTTTATACCTCTGCTTGAGTGAAATATATATCATACTTCAACTTGACTATTTTTAAAACCAGATTAGTAGAACTTTCACTGAAGTAAAGAACCTGCGTACTTCATCTTGCCTAAAAACAGCAAGGATTCGTTTCATTAAAGTTTGCAGCAAGTTCTGCCTCGGCTTTCTTTCTCTCCTGCTGTGCAAAAGTTTGTGCAAATCTGAGACTGCACACTTTTGCAAAACACCGTGTTACATCTCTTACAAAGCTCTCTTATTGTCAAGTCAGATTTATTTCTATAGTGCTTTTACAATGTAGCATTGTCTTAAAAATTTAGTTTATCTTCCAATATCTAAGGCCAATCCCAAACAGAGCAAGCCTAGGGCGACAGTGGCAAGGAAAATCCCTAAACCTGCTTGGGTCGCTTAGATGATAAATGTATGAGTGAAACTAATTGATCTAGTGAAATAAATCTGTAGTAATAGGTAAAAAACCAGAAACTAAGTAAATATTAGCAGAGAAATAAAACATATGCGTATCTGCATGAGTTAGTCTGATACCCAGAGACACTTGAGTTAGGCTCGTACTTATGAGTTATTGTTGTGAGCTTCTCCTGCTAAATGTGATTGATCGTAAACACAGAGGAATCTGGTGTACATAATCACCTGCACATTACTGAGCAGAGAGGAGAGGACCACCTACGGATGGCTAATTCATTCTGCATGGGTCGTGTTGTGCTCGATGGCGCGTCGACTCATAAACCCAGAGCCGGAGAGGTGCGAGGAGACGGATTTTTCCGAAAGATGCTCATGAAGTACTGGAACTAAACAAGCGCTGCATGCTGAGCGGCTGGAGGATCCATGCAGGGTTTGTTTTTGTCGGCTCAGTCTGAAAGTGATACCTCTGATGCTCTTGGAATTGAGAGTAATAATCCTGTAAAGGTGTTTAGAGCCAAACTCAAACCAAGAACGGCTTCAGGAGCAGGAGGTACCTTAGAAACAGGGCTGGAAATGACTGCCTGCTGGAATGGGACCGAGCTTGTGGATTATGGACTAGGGCTCCAGGGGTAAGGTCCCAGCAATGCCGTTTAGCAGACATTTAGGAGACACCCTTATCCAGAGTGACTTATAGTTGATACAGTGTTACAGTCCAAGCAGTTGTAGGGTAAGGGTCTTGCTCAAGGACCCAAGAGTGGCAGCCTGGCAGAGTTGGGTTTTTGAACCCGAGAACTTCTGGTCCACTGCCCAGTACCTTTGCTAGACCACCGCAAATCCCGATGCCCTTAATTGCACTTTAATCGCTTGGATTGTAACTAGTAAGACTGTATGGTGAAGCAGGACGATGGAACAGAACAGCATAAGGCCAAATTAATTTAGCCGTCCGAATAAATCACACTAAAAATGCCTTTAACTTTGAGTGAGGAAACACCTCACAAAATCAGTACAAACAAACCTGACCTAGCTGGATGTAGAGTGGCTCGAACCAAAGAACATCCCTGGTTCGTATCCCACCTCTGACGAGGTGAGGCTCGTCGGCTGATTTGCTTACCGCACTCAATTAAGAGCTCGTTCCACCAGGCAGGAGTTCCTGATTCATGTCTGTGTCCGAGGCCGATCCCAGTCTCAAGGCCTTTTCACACCGAGTCCGATTTTTATGCAAGAAAAAACTGATGCAATTTTTAACGTAGTGTTACCTTCATACCAAATCCAGTGCGTTTTTTGTCTAAGCCCTCCCTGTTTTTTTTTTTTGTTTTTTTTTTGCTTTAATTTCCCTGCTCTTAATGCGTCAGAGATATGGTGTGTCTTTTTCAAATCGTCAACTTTAAAAAAACAAAAACACAAACGAATATGAGTGCAGGAAGCTCTAGTTTGTGTTTTTGTGATCATGAACAGATTAGAATGCACTTGGATAAATAATCAAACGGTTCCATCCAGTCACTGTGAGCTTTCTCACCATCATTCTCCTCCTTTCAGTTCTATTCCACCAGAGCTTTTCTTTAATATCCATGTTTTTAGAGGCTCGTCCTATAAGCTCTTATGAGCTGTTCTGCCTGGCAACCGAGCTCTGATTGGTCAGCCTGATTTTAACAATGCAGAAATTAGAACAGGCTCCGATTAAACATTTCGGACTTGGTGTGAAGAACGGCGTTGTTCCTTCCCAAAACTAGACATGTGGTTTTTTATGTCCAGTATCTGGTGATGACCGACGCCCTGTTGTTGGTCCGTTTGTGTGTTTGTGTCTGTTTTCCTCCTCACCAGCAGCTTCCATCTTCCCAGTTTCGTCGATACTTTGGAGTTTGAGTTTGCATTACCAGCAGGCATACGTTAATAATCCATTAACAGGTTCTAACCTCATGAAAAGCTGCCTAAACTTTAGCTTAAGACTGTATCGCGTTGTTCCCCCCCAACGCTTGAGGCTAATTTAAAAATCTGCATTCGAAGCACAAACACACTGTGATGGGACCAACAGGTCGGTTTGTGGTGCTCTGGGTAATTATACGAGCTGATAGCCTGCTGTGTGTGTGTGTGTGTGTGTGTGTGTGTGTGTGTGTGTCACTAGCCTTCATTAAGGCCTGCACTTTTGTCTGCTTTGTTGTCGGGGGCGACCGTATCCGAGTCGTCTCTCTGTGTGCAGTTGCCATAGCAACCAGCGTGCTTTGTTTCAAAACAGCAAAGAACAGAGAGACAGAGATTCTGTAATAAGCTCGTACACTTAAGTATTCATTTAATTTGTTAATAAACCTCCATTAATGCATTCGTTTGCATATTTCTTCCTCTGCGGCGCCTAATATTGTTAATCGATTCAGTATCTGGAGCCTAAACTGAAGAGGCACGATCAAGAACCGTCATTCATCAGTAGCTGATAGAACCACATGGGCAAGGGATTACGTTATCAAACCTTTATCAAGCTCTAGAATACAGAGTTACATTCACAAATGCCACTTAAAACGTTACTGTGCTAAAAAACAAGCCTCATGTTAACCACGTCCATATAGAGAATGGGTGGAGAATTTAGAAACACTAAATCACTTGGTATCCTCGGTGCCGAAGCGTCTTTTAAGTTTCGTGAGAAAGAACGTCGACATTACAACTTTGAGGAAAAAAAGTAGATGATGAACACTTAGTATTAATATATGGGACTGTGGTAGCCTAGCAGTTAAGATACTGCACTATGGACCAGAAGGTCCAGGGTTCAAATCTCAGCTCTGCCAAGCTGCCATGGGTCTTGCTGGTCCTTGAGCAAGACCCTTAACCCACAACTGCTTGGATTGTAAGACTGCATCAATTATAAGTCGCTCTGGATAAGGGCGTCTACTAAATGCTGTAAATGAAAATGTATTTAGTGCAATGTCAGTGCCCTCCACTTATTGTCTCATGTCTCTAGAACTAGAACGTGTAATATTAATAACTCTCTCAGGATGAAAGAAGCCTTACCTACCTGTACAGGTAAAATAACAAACCTGATTCCTGTTGTCCATCCCTCTAAGGATGGATATAGAATAAAATCCTGTTTATGTACACCAAGAGAACGTTTTTAGAGCTGCACAGCACGTTTTATCCACCAGATGGTGCTGCGTAATGAATTTCCACCAGCGTTGTGATTATTTATTTATTTATTATTCTTTTTTTAAAACTGCAGGCTGTTTTGCACAGAAAGCGAACTGTCATCCACGCTGTGTATCTGGAGGATCTAAGGCGTTCCATCCGAATGCCTCGCCTCGTCTTACCTGCCAAAGTCGCTCTCGTAACTCATAAGCATAAATATTAGACGGTTGATGGTGGTGTTTTGGTCGCGGAGCTGCTGGGAGCAGATGCTGCGCTTGCAGGGAGGTTTGGGCATCGATGCAGGACTTGACTGGGAAAGGTTTGAAATGTGTTTTTGTCGGTGTTTCTGTAGGCGCCAGGACGGAGCACGTCGACGTCCTGAAGCCTTGTGTGGCTTGGAGTTCTTACTCTTATTCATAGGTGTTAATGAAAGATGTAGCGCCCTTGATTTTGAGCTGTCCTCTGAACTCAAAGCATTTAATAGAACAGGATTTTGTTCAGCTCTTTAGTGAGTGTTGGTCCTGAAAATGTGTGATGCTGGAGATAAGGGGTCCCGCAAGGTGAGATTCCGTGTCCTAGAGGCCAGGTTTTGGGGTCATGGGTTTCCTCCCACCTCTGAAGCTCAAAAGGCCTTTCAGTAATCGTTAATCTTTCCATCACGTACCTCAAACCAGGAGCTAGTATTTACACATTTCTGACACTGGCACATTGCATTCCCATTACTGCTTACGCTTCCAGTCTTCCCCACCGAGATAAAAAGGTAAAATGCTACTTTCTGAGCCTAATAATTAAGCGAATGGAAGCAAAGCAGTAAGACTCATAATCACGGCAATTACGGCCCAGATGGTTGCGGCCCATGTAGAGATGTTGAGTCGCGGTTTCCACTCAAGGCGTTCGATGCATGTCTTTTATTGCCGTGATTGATGAGCAAGCAGGGATCCTCTCGCCGAACATCTGTACCCAAACACCGGCGTGTAAACAGAGCACTTTATGATGTGGGTGGTGATAATGCGTGTACTCGTTTAGTTGTAACCTCAAGTACGTCTCAGGATGTAGTCAGAAGTCTGATACTGCTAGTAAGGATCAGTGGGTCCTTCAGCAAGGTTCTTAAGACTGTATCCTGATTTACAAATGATTATACCATGGTTAATTCCGATCCCGCAATCTGATTGGCTGAGAGACATTCTAGGAGCGCCGATACTGTCCAAAGCAATGGCGCCAGCCATAACACAGCAGCAACGTAATAATTATACAAGTAAAAAACTACCAACATGAAATGTGTGTATTAAAATGCTGGCTTTGAAAACATTTTGATTTGAATTTGGAACATGAAGCTATTAATGACCTTACAAAGATTTGGATGAGCCACTTAAAGTCAGCACTTAAAGTCAGACAAAGGTCCTGGACTCTTAATGGTTTCACAGCTCGACTGAAGAGCAATGAGACTGAAGATCAGTCTGAGTCCCATCACCAGAAATGATGAATCGGCTTCTAGCTGGATTTGGTTTGAAGGATCAGTCAGAAATGTTACGGGAGGGTTATACAGCATCAGCAGCTCCATCGGTTCTTAGAAAGACATCGTTTGCTGGTGTTAAACTCGGCATCTTTCAGTAAACACCATCCACGGCTCTAATTTAAACATTTCTGACTCAGAACCTTCACATTAAGAACTTCAGATATAATAATTTAAATGATAACATTGGTCCTGTACTTTGGTTATAACACCAGTTTCTGACTCTTCAAGATTTTCTTCTGGTTTTAGAATAGTGGATCTTAGTAACAGCCTGCCTTATAGATCAGATCCATTTTATTTTGAATGTAATAAACTCTTATAAATATAAAATAAAAAGCATAAATCAGTATATTTGTGTTTATTTTCTGTATAATGAACAGTTATTGGGGAATTCTGTTCCTTGACTGTTAGGACTGAAGGTTATAGTCTGATGATGATGTTTTAGCAACGATAGAATAGAACGGTACCTCACCCAGCGGTCCACTCAGTGGTCTGCCGTCGGTCCAGCCCTTCAGCTCTTAAAACAGTCTGTTTTAAATATTTATTGCTGTCATTGTTGGTTCTGGAAAGCTTTAATGGTTCCAGAGATTAGAGGAGAAGTTACAGCAGTGGAATAACAGAATAATTACAACACTTTGCATATTAATATAATAAGGCAATTCCTCCTGACGGCGATGGTAACGAGCAGATTATACGACTCGTAAAGTTTATTACAGCCGATACGAACTGTGCTAAAGGTCATGAGGACCGATGTACGTCTCCAGGCTTTCTGAGAAATCCACAGCGCTAAGTCATTACATAACACAATGGCATCGACTTTCCAGAGTCAATGTTTATAGATCGGCACGATGAAGATGAAGTGGGTATCGAGCATGTTGCGAGGTGAGAGAATAAGCATATCATTTCATCGACATGTTAAATTCAGAGCCATCTGCAAGGACGTTTGGTTTAACAAACGTCCTGGAGAAATCCAGCGGTGAAACCTGGATGTGGATGTTAAATGTGAGAATAATGGAAAACATTTGAAGTTCAGTACCACAAGTTTGCTCAAAGTTCTCAAGAAGAGAAGTCGGAAAGCAGTGTTTTGTTTTTACTCACCTAAAAAATGGAATAACTTATCAACTGAGATTAGACAAGCTACATTAGCATAAGACTTCATAATGCAGCTGAAGATGTATTAATATAAACTCTGTTTTTTATGACTTTTCTGGTTTTATTACTTGGATTACAAATTATATTTTTATGTCAATTTTATTATTATTGTTATTATTTATATATTGTTTATGTTTTATAGCCATAACGTTTGGTATTATTATTATTATTGTTGTTATTATTATTATTATTTTATACTGTTTATATTTTATAGCTATAATTTTCTGTAATTTTATTTCTAACTTCTTCTTCTTCTTCTTCTTCTTCTTCTTGTTATTATTATTATTATACTGTTTATATTTTAAAGCCATAACTTTCTCTGTTTATTATTATTATTATTATTATTATTATTATTATTATTATTATACTGTTTGTTTTATAGCCATAACTTTCTGTATTTATTTACATTTTATTATTATTATTGTTATTATTATTATTATTATATTGTTTATATTTTAAAGCCATAACTTTCTCTGTTTTTATTATTATTATTATTATTATTATTATTATTATTATTATTATTATTATTATTATACTGTTTATAATTTAAAGCTATAACTTTGTATTTTTATTTCTATTATTATTATTATTATTATTATTATTATTATTATTATTATTATTATTATACTGTTTGTTTTATAGCCATAACTTTCTGTATTTTATTTACATTTTATTATTATTATTATTATTATTATTATTATTATTATTATTATTATACTATTTAGATTTTATAGCCATAACTTATTATTATTAGTAGTAGTAGTAGTAGTATTATTATTATACTGTTTATATTTTGTAACCATGACTTATTATTATTATTATTATTATTATTATTATTATTATTATTATCATTATTATTATTATTATTATTATCATTATTATGTTTATATTTTATAGCCATAGAGTTCTGTATTTTATTTCATTTGTTATTATTGTTATTATTATACTGTTTATATTTTGTAACCATGACTTATTATTATTATTATTATTATTATTATTATTATTATTATCATTATTATTATTATTATTATTATCATTATTATGTTTATATTTTATAGCCATAGAGTTCTGTATTTTACTTCATTTGTTAGTATTGTTATTATTATACTGTTTATTATTAGGAAAGTACGGTTCTGCATCTTGTATAGAAAGTACAAGCGGTGTGACTAATGGTGCGACAAGCCAAGAACGTCACCCTCCTACTGACTTTCTCAAAAACAAAAGAGGGTAGCTTTCAATCCGCCGTCCAATCCTGGTTATAGTTTTGTCCATCTTGACCAGACAGAGGCCCGGGACGCGGACGCACACAGACGCCAGCATCAGGATTTATGAAGTATCCTTTTAGAAAGTCACGCCAAACTGCTGGAACCCTCTTAAGACCTATAACTCACGGGGTTTATGAGCGTCCTTGTCGAGCACGGACATGATGGAGAGGCAAGCCGGGTGGATGATGAAATCCATCACAGGTTTATGTTCCCGGTATGAGGGATGAAACTATTAGATAAAGGTGAAGCCGGGTACGTTCTGGTGCCATTGTTGGGAAGAAGCGGCGCGTTATTAACTGGCGCCTTTATTGTGTTTGCTGGCGTTGGATTAATCATGAGGATTCAGAGGTAGAACGGAAACTGAAATCACAACGATCGGGGTGCGTTTTGGGTCTGGATCGAGGCTGAAGTTTTCCTCCATCTCGCGATCACGTGCGGTGCTTCCAGCGATCCAATTAATCAGCGATACGCTGAGCTGATTTAGCCCCGGGCACTCTAATTAGGACAGGCTTCTTCGTCTTAGTTCATTATGAAATGGAGCTTTTTATGCCCCGAGCGGTTTGTGAAGATGCCAAAGATGCTGAGACGATAATTTGCGACAAGTATCTCGACTCTTAACGAGAAACCGTAGCACGAATGTGGAGAAATCTGGTGGACAACAGCAGGAGCTTTATGGATTTTGGATCCCATGGATAAGAGGTGAAGACGTGAAGCATTACCGGTATAAAACACACCTCCCTTGAACTCAGGAGCTCTCAGGAACTCTGTGTTTACAGTTATTCCCATACAGGGGGCACTCTAGGTACCCAAGATTGATATCCAACCACACAGAAGGCAGCATGAAATTAAACACATGAAATAATATTGAACTCAGGAGCATGTTTTAGAATCTGGCAGTCTAGCGGATGATCTTTTGTGCAGTTAAACAACAAAATATTCAAAACGTCTCGATTTTTACGTCTCGGAGGTGTTGCACAATCGTCCCACATCCGATTTGAGGCTTTGTGTGGCTAAGAAACTTTGCTTCAATCTGGCTTTATGCCCCTCCCACATGCCACAGATGGATTATTGATTATTGGCAGATCTATTCCTTCGATTTGCATAACCTTTCCTATTGGTGTTGCAGTTTCAATGTTGAGGAGAGTTAAAGGAAATAAAAATCTGTCTTTTAACTCGGGCTGTAAGCAGTCAACGATGCTGCAGATCCGCGAGCAGAGGTGGGAGTTAAAGAGATCAGCTCTCGTTTGGACTACAGACTGTTGATGTATTTAGAGACTTTTTTGTGTAAGTTATTCATAAGTGTATGTACCTGTCCTATTGTACATAGTACCCCCCACTAACAGTTGCATAAAAGGACGATGTGACCATGGTAATGTCTGGTCAGCGTCCATTTCGGTCAACGATCTGTTTCACAGAAGGTAATGCATTCGTTAAACGGCATTATATTCAGTCAAGATGTGGTCTGAGTTTCAGCAATCCCCATGCTCAAACCTCTCATCCTCTCAGTATGTACAGAACTGAAGGCGTTTCTTAATGTAGTTGAATGTTTAGTCTCAAAAGCGGAGCTACCAGCGAAGGAGCTGATGCAAAACCTAAGAAAAAAGCTTAAGTGGTGTTTATTACACCAAAAGACCCATAAAGGTTAGCAACCATTGAAATACAGATTTGAAGAAGACATTGTTTTGATTAAGCTCGGCAAGCCGTTATGTAAAAGCCGCTCATTCTGGATTGTTAGTCCCTTTTTAGGGATCTGCGTGTCCCTGATTTTCATAATTGCAGGCCGAGATCGAAGCTCTGAATCATAATCACCGATGTCCTCATTCACATGTTGCGTGACTAAATGGAGGGATGGCGAATAGATGGAACCGAAATTTCAGGGTGAGGAACAAGGTCACAGTGAGGCACGACGGCGAGGCTCTGATTAGCCTCATCCGGCTGAAATATTTAACAGTGAGCCCGTACTTCGGTTCTTATTTGTCTTCTTACTTAAATAGGCATCTTCTCTTGGAACTGCTCACTACTGAAGAAGTCCTGTCTGTCCCCGGACTTAAATAAATAAAGCCAAATGAGGCTGCTACTCGCATCGCTTCGCGTTCCCGCCGGAGTTAAAGGTGAAAATCAAAGGAAGTGAAATTTACATTTATTCATTTGGCAGATGCTTTTATCCGAATCTGAAGCAGCGTACAAGGTTAAGCTTTATGTGCTCCGCATACAGCCAAGAGACGAGGGTTTGGAGAACTGTCTCTAAAAAAAGGTGACTTGTCAGTTTGTTTCAATGGAATTAAATGCAGTCACTTTGCAATTACAGTTATTCCCTACAGGGGGCGCTCTAAGTACCTGAGATTGGTATCCAACCATGCAGCAGGCAGCATGAAATTGAAAACATGGCATAATATAAAAAAGTATTAAAAATGAAAATCCATGTTATTTTCAGCTGCAGAAGAAGTAACAGAAAAGGAAAATATAATAATCTCAAACCTGGTTGAAATCTCTATCATATTTTATTTTCTCTGTCTCGTTATTGTTGTTTTTTGGGGGTTTATTTTTCTCAGAACCTCCCTTCCTTGTGTCTCATGTTCTCTCTTTTCATGACCAAGGCAGCCTGACCTCACTCACCCTTTTTGCTCGTGGAAGAGAGCGAGCCGATCCTGTCAGCTTCCGTTCAAACCCACCAGCCTTGGGAGACAGAAAAAAAACCCCTCCAATTTCCCTTTTTTTATCCGACTCCAATCGTTTCTTTCTTGGCACTCAATACACTTTTGTCATTGGGAGACTGAGAGCTGATTGAGAAAATGATGGGCTGCTGTGGGCTGGGGTGAGTGGGGAGCAGTTAAAGCTTCGGTCCTGCTCGAGGGCTGCAGGATAAGATCTCACTGACAGCGAGCCACTGGGAAAAAGAATGGGTGCCTGCATTTTTGGCCAAATGTGCTGGTTGGTGATGTTATTTTAGTCAGTGATATTGTGATATTTGGTAGGTTTGCCCTTTGGGTAATACCACTTTTAACTGGACTTGGGTCCTTGGCACTTAGACTAAGTTTGTTTACTGAATATTCGACCTAGACTTGGATCACTAGACTCTCAAACTGACCTTGGATCACTCAGTTCTCAGACTGGACTTGAGTCACTGAAAATGTTAGTATAGTCTTGAGTCACTGGGCTTGAGGACTAGACTTGGAAGACTGGACACTCAAATTGTTTCTGTTGGCACTCAGAATGGCACTTTGTCGCTGGGAATGCCGATTGGACATGCGTCTTTAGGCAGTCACACGGGAACCGGGTCACTGGACATGGGTCCTTAGGCACTCAGATTGGTCACAGGGGTCACTGGACATTCAGTCTGGACTTGTGTCATTCGGTTCTCAGACTGGATCACTGGAGAGTCAAACTGGCATGAATGACTGGGTAACTAGACTACACTTAGGTGAAGGAGTCCATGGACTAGACTTGGGTTACAGATACTGGTTACTAGGTTCTCAAACTGAACTTGGGTCACTCACTTCTCTGACTGAATATGAGTCACTGGGCGCTCAGACTAGACTTGGACCACTGGGAATGTTGGTGTAGTCTTGGGTGACTGGGCATGAGGACGGACTTGTAAAACTGGACACTCATACTTTCACTTGGCACTCAGAATGGCACTTTGTAAAGTGCCGACTGGACATGGGTCATTAGGCAATCAGACTGAAACTGGTTCAGTGGAGAGCTGCATTGGATTATTAGGCACTCCGATTAGTCACTGATGGATCAGAGTGGATCACTGGGGAGTCAAACTGGCCTGGATGACTAGGTAACTAGTCTAGACTTGGGTTTGTAGAATAGACTTGGATTACTGGTGCTGGTAAGGATTTCTCAAACTGAACTGGGTCACTCAGTAACAACTGGACTTGACTCACTGGACCACTCAAACTCGACTTTGGGCGAGCGAACGTTAGTAAGTTTTGGGTCCCGGCATGGAGAAAGAGACCGGGAAACACTGGCCACTCATATTGTCACTTGGGCACTTTGTCACTGGGAATGCCAGACTGGACATGGGTCAGTTAGAACTGGGACTGGAGCCGGGTCACTGGTCACTGGGCACACACATGTACTCGAATGACTGCCCAGATCTCTGTTAGACATGAGAAGCATCTTTCTCGCACCACGAATAAGAGAGAGCATTACACATCCCATAATTCCACCTGCTTCCCTGAGCGATGGCATATCAGACGAGGCTCGGATCGCTCTCAGAATTCCGAGCAGTGGCGTTATCAGGCGATAACTCTTTTCCCGGGGTCTGAACGCGCTATCAAT
Source organism: Ancistrus triradiatus (assembly GCA_025084515.1). Lineage (NCBI taxonomy): Eukaryota > Metazoa > Chordata > Actinopteri > Siluriformes > Loricariidae > Ancistrus > Ancistrus triradiatus. Next base: position 3,466 of record JAJAGP010006348.1, on the reverse strand, counting down.
TTTCTGTCTTAGGTGAGACGTTGATTGGTTCGGTTCCCTCAGGCCCGTCCAGATCGTCCGTTAGATGATGAAATAAACGCGGTGCAAAAGAGAAAGAGAATTACGCCCCGTCGTTCGTGGATGACTTTTTTTATTTTTTGCTTTAATCACTGAGAGACCGAGGTCTGGTCATGATGACTACCAAGAAGTTCTGCCTTAAGTAATGAAGTCTGCCTCATTTGCATACAGAACATTGTCTGGAACATCTAGTTGGTGTTTCTTAAACTTTTACGCCAAGATCCTTACCAGGATAAAGGGCTTACCTAAGATGAATGAGTACTTTAATGAAGTACAGATCAGTATCTGCATTTCCAAGTCTTTCACCATCATAAGCTCACTGAGATTACTTCCTCAACCCGCTCCTGTTTGGTTCGTCGAGCTCCCGGTGTTCCCGGATATATCTCCCAAACCCATGACCTTTGGTCGTCTTATAAAAAGAAATGTGTTCACTGGATGATGAACTGGAAGTACGCCGTTCTCATGGTCTCTCAAAATGACAGTTTGATATTTTATTTTCTGAACGTCGACATGTAAACGTCCTGGTTTTCCTGCTGCGTGGACAAAAACCTGTCAGATTTAGGATGAGGCTTGGCGGCGTACATTCACCCCTCCCTTTCTTCGTAAGGACCAGACGACCTGAGGGAGATTTGCTTCTTATGATTAAGCGATAAAATGACGAGCGGAAGATCAGTCGTTCTGTGTGAGATCGCTATCAGGACGGACGCCAATCACCCTTCATTATGGACGTGGGTGGAATCTTAACGCTCCACCTAAGGCTGCTGAAATCTGGTGAACGCAGCATTGGCTGGAGGTTTGAGAGAATGAATCGGAATCTGAACTGGTTAACGAGCTCAGGAGAATCGTGCCTTTGCTTTTTATCTTAGGAATTGTTCGGCACAGCTTTAACGACCAAGTTCTTAAGAATTCTAATCAGTTATAATAGGAAATAAATCTGTTTTTGAGCTCCAGGCTCAGTACTCCTCTGGTACTTCAGCAGGGCATTGGGCATCGGGTACTTGAGTTACTGGGCATTTGGAGTTGGTCTGAGACTCTGTGAAATCGCACTGGTCCTGGGTCACTGGGCATTGGACTCTTGCACTGGGATGTTGAGAGCATAAACCAGAATACTTCATCAGAGCTTCTCAAAAGCCTCATATTCACTTCACCACTTAATTGATTTCTGGCTGCATCCCAGGTTTTCCAAATTAGCGTGTGGTTTGGGACACAGCCCAGGTCTCACTTCTATTTATCTGCTACTATTAGGATTTCAGTCATGATCAAGCTTCGTACCCGCTTAATGTGCATTCAGGACACTGCAGATAGCTCTGCCCATTATGCCAACTCTCGGCTAGATAAGGGACTCATCTTCCGTGAAGCCCAGGCTACCTCCCGTTCATCTCACATCATTTCTACGCTCCAGATTTGTATTCATGCGGACGAGAGAAATATATTCTACGCATTTGAATGCCCTTCGCTTTGTGCCATCTTCTCCCGAAACCTGGGTCAAGAAACCCACCTACACACTCACAGACCCGCAAACCTCTGATATGAATCTGTCAGCTCCCATCAGCCAGGTACAAATCCATCTCGCGTTGGTCGTCAGAGTGCCTTCTTAGAGGCTCTTTTATTCCGTGACGATGAGGCTTGGTAATTCAATGAACAAAGCTGGCGCGAACTGTTCCTGGCACCTGGGCTTTTAGTGCTGGAGCTCCCCCTATGGTACAAAGCAAGTCATCTGAGACTCCTCAATACCTCAGTGTGATTACCAAAATGATTGAAGATTTAAATCATATTAAAATCGAATTTTATTTCATTTTATTTAGTATTTAGCTTTATAAACCCAAAAGAAAAAAGTTGGGACCGTATGAAAAATGCATATGTAAAAAACACAGGGTTTCTTACATTTAGTTATTTGCTTTTTTCTCCACACGTTCTCTATCGGAGACGGGTCAAGACTGCAGGCGGGCCAGTCCAGTCCAGTTCTTTGTAATGAGTGCAGCATGTGGTTTTGCATTGTCTTAGTGAAAAATGCTTGGATGTCCCTTAGGACGTCCCGTAGGAAGGCAGCTTATGTCGCTCTAAAATCTCAGTGTACTTTTCTGCTTTAATGCTGCATCACAGAATTGTAAACGACCTTTAGCAAGGACTCTGACCCGACCCCATACCATGACAGAGCCTGGCTTTTGGAGTTTGTTTTTTAGCACAGTAATGTTTTAAGTGGCATTTGTGAATGTAACTTTAACTTTAATTGTAGTGCTTGAAAAATGCTTGATAAAGCAATCCCTTGCCCATGCAGTTCTATCAGCTACTGATGAATGGCGGTTCGAGCACAGCCCAATTGTGCCTGTGTGAGTCCCGACCTGGTCGGAAGGCGCTACTGGGACTCTGTAGGTACAGCGCATCAGGCCGCTGCATCACCCAGAGCGCCGTTGTTTGTACTTCTTGCGTTTTATCGTGCTTACCTACATCAGTGTTACTTTTATCGTATAGCCCCCTCATTAGGTGTGTGTATATTAGTACCGACGCGTGTGTATTTATAGGGGCTTATGTGTGTTGATTTGCAAAAGGTCGATTTGCGTGCGTGTAAGTGCCCACGCATTAAGTCCATTCCGCCGCTGCGGTTCCCTAATGATCATTAGAATGTTGTCAAGTACACTGTGAATCTCGCATCAGTTGAACGCACACACACACTTTAATCCTCACACTCGCAGCCGGTAATTACCGAGCCTCGACCACCAAACAAAACAGACGTAAATCCAGCTCGGGCGTCCAAGCTTCTTACCTCCCCCCACATCGAGGCCTGGAAAATTCCGGAAAATGCAGGATAAAGCACAGCGTTCTTTGAACGATTTGGCCGTTCTGAACCTTGAGGCGCAGCGCTCCATCACGGCGTTAAACTTCAAAGGATTTCAGCCGGAATAAGACGTGGTGGAAAGGGTCTGGCAAAAATCATTAAATGTTCAAAGGGCCTGAGCTCTTATTTTCCTCCGTACCGGTTCCAAAAAACTCTTCAATCTGTGCGCTCTGAATACAGAATGGGCGCTGCTGTTCCGGAAAATGTTTTGATTCCAAATTGAGGAATACAACAGTTGTGTAATGGTTTAGTCAATAATAAACTAATTACTAAATGATCTCCTGCCACAAAGCTCTGAAAGCAGGTTCTGAAAGCCAGTGTTTTTTTATTTAATTGATATTGCTTTTTCAATTATAATGATAATCCCATATTTTATCTTGCACTCGCAAATGCAAACACCGGCCACTTTAACACACCTCTTCAACTGCTCGTTAACGCAATTATCTAATCAGGCAATCATTTAGGACGAGTTCAAATGGGGAAGAAAGGAGATTTAAGAAAGGTTGTTTAGTTGTTGGGATTTTCACAGCCAATGCCACAGAGTGGTCCGAAAAATAGAAAATGTCCAGTGAG
>JAJAGP010006347.1:0-22629 GCA_025084515.1 Ancistrus triradiatus | reverse complement strand
TTTGAAGGTGAAATTAGAGTCAGGTGTTTTCAATCAATGGGATGACAATCAGGTGTGAGTGGGCACCCTGTTTTATTTAAAGAACAGGGATCTATCAAAGTCTGCTCTTCACAACACATGTTTGTGGAAGTGTATCATGGCACGAACAAAGGAGATTTCTGAGGACCTCAGAAAAAGAGTTGTTGATGCTCATCAGGCTAGAAAAAGTTACAGAACCATCTCTAAAGAGATTGGACTCCACCAATCCAAAGTCAGACAAACTATGTTCAAATGGAGAAAATTCAAGACCATTGTTACCCTCCCCAGGAGTGGTCGACCAACAAAGATCACTCCAAGAGCAAGGTGTGTAATAGTTGGCGAGGACACAAAGGACTCCAGGGTAACTTCTAAGCAACTGAAGGCCTCTCTCACATTGGCTAATGTTAATGTTCATGAGTCCACCATCAGAAGAACACTGAACAACAATGGTGTGCATGTCAGGGGTTGCAAGGAGAAAGCCACTGCTCTCCAAAAAGAACATTGCTGCTTGTCTGCAGTTTGCTAAAGATCACGTGGACAAGGCAGAAGGCTACTGGAAGAATGTTTTGGAAGAATGAGACCAAAATAGAGCATTTTGTTTTAAAAGAAAAGCGTTATGTTTGGAGAAAGGAAAACACTGCATTCCAGCATAAGAACCTTATCCCATCTGTGAAACATGGTGGTGGTAGTATCATGGTTTGGGAATCTTTTGCTGTTTCTGGTGCCAGGATGGCTTGCAATGAATTCAATGAACAATAAATTCTGAATTATATCAGAGAATTCTAAAGGAAAATGTCAGGACATCTGTCCATGAACTGAATCTCAAGAGGAGGTGGGTCATGGAGAAAGACAACGACCCTAAGCACACAAGTTGTTCTACCATAGAATGATTATAGAAGAATAAAGTTAATGTTTTGGAATGGTCAAGTCAAAGTCCTGACTTTAATCCAATTGAAATGTTGTGGAAGGACTTGAAGTGAGCAGTTAATGTGACGAAACCCACCAATATTGGATAATTTTCCTCAATAAATAAATGACCAAGTATAATATTTTTGTCTCATTTGTTTAACTGGGTTCTCTTTATCTACTGTTAGGACTTGTGTGAAAATCTGATGATGTTTTAGATCATATTTATGCAGAAATATAGAAAATTCTAAAGGACTCACAAACTTTCAAGCACCACTGTAGGTGTTGGTGCTGAAGCATTTTCCTATCCTTTGCTTGCATAATTAATAATTCATTGTTCCATAAATGATTACAAGCTGTCCTGGCCCATATGCAGCACAGCAAGTCCAGTCTTTGATACTTTCACAGATGGAATAAGCAATTTATGCTGGAATGCAGTGTTTTTCTTTATCCATATAAATCACGTTTAATTTAAACTAAAAAGTTTTATTTTGATCTCATCCATCCACAAAACATTTTTTTTCCAGTAGCCTTCTGACTGGCAGCAGTATTCTTTTGGGAGACCAGTCGCTTTCCCCTTGCAACCCTGCCATTAGCACACGTTGTACAGCGTTCTGACGCTTGAATCATGAACATTAGTTAAAGGAATACGTCAACGCACTTTAAACGTTACCCAGTGTTTCATTGTGCATGTTTAGTAATAACATTCCAGCAGTAAAATAAAGCTCTTTCATCATTTGTACTGCTGAACTAGCTGAAGGTTTGTCTAAGGTGAGTCAATGCCGAGAAGCAGTAGTGATACACATGCTGTAATCCAGCATGTAGTTTGATGGCAGTATCATGATAATAGAACACCAAGTGGTTTCATTTACTCTAATAAAGACAGTCTGCACTGTTATGACCTAGACTGGACTGTAAGAGGATTTCATGATAATGTGAAGGAAAATTCGACAAGGCATCTGTGAATCCATCTGGATTTCATTGCTTGACTATTTTATTTGTTTTTAGTTGACTGTTGGTGATCCTTCTCCTTCCCATGTAAGAGGAGGAGGTGCGTGAGAATCACCGGGTTTACTGTTATAAAACATATTAGTAGTCATAGCGTTGATAACATTTTAGCCTAGAAAGCCCTTGGGAGCCCAAAGGGTGTATACCAGAGAGCAGCAGTCCCACTGAGATGGCATGGCAGATTTAGGTCTAATTACATAAAAGCCGGTTGGATTCTTTTTTCCTCTCTAAATTCTTCCCAGAAAGCCAATTTTCCTAGAACACAGGTCTGCATTATCCCTCACATTGGGGTCTAACTGAACCCATTCACCTATGTATTTGAGTTTCAAGCATTCTCTCCTTAAGGAAACTCAGTGGAAACCATTAGCTTTGCACAGAATATCTGTTTGTTTTGAAAGAAAATACCACATTAATTAACTGTAAAAGAGAATTACACATGCTGATAAAGCCATTTCACTCTAATGAGCATTTGAATGAAACTGCTAACTGCTGTCTCTCAAGGGATAAATTTATGAAGATCAGTCAGTTACACAGTTCATGTCCAGGATTGTACATTGATTAATTTGTTCTGTTGTAATTTTGGAAATAGAATCAAATAAAACAAACAGTATTTTGAGTGAAAACATTTATATGTAATATAACTCTAGTTGTGGACATCAATTTGCCGGTGAAAGGGTCATGAAACCTGCAACAAAGTATTGTTATGTTTGTTTACGCCAGTGGTTCCCAAACATTTTCTCCAGTGCCCCTCTTTGTAGATAAGAATATTTTTGATCGAACCCCCCACTCCATTCCAAACTCCATTGGAATTTATTTTAAACATTGTAGTTGATACAAAACTGCAACTTGTTAGTGAACAAAACAAAATAAGTGACAAATCACCTTTGCAGTTTAATTATTAGAAGTGATACGCATTATGTATCTTAATTTTTTACTGTGTAACAGCATACTAGTTTCGGGAAATCCATGAGTCTCCATCCATGGGAGAATTCCCTTCAGGACTTAAAAATTCAGCCTGGAACATCAATGCAAGATGCAAGAATAATTCTCTTTATACTTGTCTGTAAAATGATTTAAAATATTAACTGTTTAATATGCAGTCAATGCCAGATGAAAGTATAAGTGTCTTGGTCCACTACTCTGATGGATGGAATCAGACGTCTCAGATGTGCTCTGTGGCCAGTGTCCTTCTTGACCCTTACTGCAGGACTTTCAAAGGATTCATGGCATTTAAGGAGTCAGTGTTTGTGACAGAATGGGAATGGGATTTACATATAGAAAAGCCAAATGTAAACCAGCACTAACACCTTAACATAAAAAATGATGTTGCCATGGGCTAAAGAAGCAATCTTAGAGAATAATGGAGAAGCATCACTTGGATGAAGTGATATTCAGCAATAAATCATGTATCTGCATTCGCCAAGGAAACGATGATGGAGCTTTTGTCTGGTACCATTCTAATGAAACATTTAAAGTTGAAGAAATCAATTGCATTTGCCCACTCGGTTATGACATGGGGTCGCATGGTAGGTAATCACCTCAATTGTCAATGCACAGGTCAATATTGAAATTTTTGGAGACTTTTGCATTGCATCAGTAGACAATAGGTTTGGTGGCGATATTTTACAGGACGACAATGCATCTTAAAACAGAGCAACGAGTGTTAAATTTTTTCCTTAGGAAAGCCATATCAGTTTAATGACATGACCAGCAAACAATAGAGAGCTCAAATCGATTAAAAATTTATGGTGAAAATTAAAAAATTGATCAATGACAAGGCTTCATCCAAAGTTCTGCCAACAAGCCTAGACAGGGCACCAATTAATCGTAGGGCACACTCAAACTTACACATTAAGGGGCACTTTGGGACACACCAATTAACCTAACACACATGTCTTTGGAATGTGGGAGGAAACCAGAGTACCCAGAAAAAACCCACACAGACATGGGGAAAACCTGCAAACTCCACACAGGCGGGGCCCATGGGCGGGATCAAACCGGGGATTTCGGAGCTGTGAGGCAGCTGTGCTAACCACTGTACCACCATGTCGCATCAAAGAATTCAGGCTATCATAAAACCACAAAGAGGAGCAACAAAATACTCATTGTTACTTTCTGGGTGGTAGTTCCAAAATATTTCTTCAACATAGAGTGGTTTCATATTTTTCCTCTACTTGATCTGCAAAAAATATGTATTTAACTTAAATGATTAAAATGTTTAAATTATGCTTCATGAAGCCAGATTGTTCTGCTATTAAACAAAAATTGTTTGTTGTAATATCTACAATTGTTTCTCTGGATGAGCAGTCACTTAAACCTAAATGGATTTATCTCAGGACAATTGTAGGACAAGAAGCAGGATACCTTGGCAGGCACATCTGGTGAACTGTTCTCATTGGCCTTGTTTTTTAGTGGTTAGGATTTACTCTGTCTGGTTGAAACTCTGCCAGGAAGAGCTCTGAAGGGCAGGGGAGAAGCAAGGTCTAGTTTTGTCGCACAATCTATATCTTTTGAGAATGTGATTTCCACAGTTTGAGATGCCTTGTAGCAAAGATTAGCTGACTGAGAATCCTGTCTCAGAAGAAAATGTTATTTCCTGTATTGTGCAACAAAATAAGTAGGTTGCAAAATTACGAACTGAAATACAGTGGTGCTTGAAAGTTTGTGAACCCTTTAGAATGTTCTGTATTTCTGCATAAATATGACCTAAAACATCATCAGATTTTCACACAAGTCCTAAAAGTAGATAAAGAGAACCCAGTTAAACAAACGAGACAAAAATATTATACTTGGTAATTTATTTGTTGAGGAAAATGCTCCAATATTACATATTAGTGAGTGGCAAAAGTATGTAATCCTTTGCTTTCAGTATCTGGTGTGCCCCCCTGTGCAGCAATAACTGCAATTAAATGTTTTCTGTAACTGTTGATCAGTCCTGCACACCGGCTTGGGGGAATTTTAGCCCATTCCTCCGTACAGAACAGCTTCATCTCTGGGATGTTGGTGGGTTTCCTCACATGACCTGCTCGCTTCAGGTCCTTCCACAACATTTCGATTGGATTAAGGTCAGGACTTTGACTTGGCCCTTCCAAAACATTAACTTTATTCTTCTTTAACCATTCTTTGGTAGAACGACTTGTGTGCTTAGGGTCGTTGTCTTGCTGCATGACCCACCAAGAGATTGAGATTCATTTCATGGACAGATGTCCTGACATTTTTCTTTAGAATTCTCTGATGTAATTCAAAATTCATTGTGCCATCAACGATGGCAAGCCGTCCTGGCCCAGATGCAGCAAAACAGGCCCAAACCATGATACTACCACCACCATGTTTCACAGATGGGATAAGGTTCTTATGCTAGAATGCAGTGTTTTCCTTTCTCCAAACATAACGCTTTTCTTTGAAACCAAAAAATTCTATTTTGGTCTCATCCATCCACAAAACATTCTTCCAATAGCCTGCTGGCTTGTCCACGTGATCTTCAGCAAACTGCAGACGAAGCATCAATTTGTCCTTTTTGGAGACAGTTGCTTTCTCCTTGCTACCCTCCTTGCACACAATTGTTGTTCAGTGTTCTTTCTTCTGATGGTGGACTCATGAACATTAATATTAGCCAACGTGAGAGAGGCCTTCAGATACTTAAAAGATACCCTGGGGTCCTTTGGGTCCTCGACAACTATTACACGCCTTGCTCTTGGAGTGATCTTTGTTGGTCGACCACTCCTGGGGAGGGTAACAATGGTCTTGAATTTCCTCCATTTGTACACAGTCTGTCTGACTGTGGATTGGTGGAGTCCAAACTCTTTAGAGATGGTTTTGTAACCTTTTCCAGCTTGAGGAGCATCAACAGCTCTTTTTCTGAGGTCCTCAGAAACCTCCTTTGTTCGTGCCATGATACACTTCCACAAACATGTGTTGTGAAGAGCAGACCTTGATAGATCCCTGTTCTTTATATAAAACAGGGTGCCCACTCACACCTGATTGTCATCCCATTGCCTGAAAACACCTGACTCTAATTTAATCTACAAATTAACTGAAAATCCTAGAGGTTCACTTACTTTTGCCACTCACTAATATGTAATATTGGATCATTTTTTTCAATAAATAAATGACAAAGTATAACATTTTTGTCTCATTTGTTTAACTGGGTTCTCTTTATCTACTTGTGTGAAAATCTGATGATGTTTTAGGTCATATTTGTGCAGAGATATATAAAATTCTAAAGGGTTCACAAACTTTCAAGCACCACTGTAGATGAATGAGGCTTTTTACTGGACCAAATGATTACCTTTAAACCTAATAGTGTTAATTATGTTTTTGTTACGGTTCGCCATATTAAAAATGAATGACAATAACAAAATATAAGGGTTTGGGACCCAAGTGCAGTTAGCTCCAGGTGGAATTAGTGAACTGAAATATAAATAACAAAAAGAAGCGAAAGAAAACGATAAAAGATAACCAAAATAATAAATAAAAAATATCCACATGTGGAAGAACAAATTGGATTTTGTTCAGTCTCTGTTCAGAGCATACCACGGCCAGACCCAAGGAGTTATACGTCCTCTCACTGCCCCCTACTGTTTCAACTGAGTCATTAATGCGTGCTAACGATGTATTTACATCTGCTTCCTATTGTACTGATTTTATGAACGCTAACAAAGCATATAATTCACCTAATCTGCATTAAATTATTTTTATAATATAGAAATGACCAAAAGTATGGGAACATCCTGTTTAACGGTATGTTATGTTAATCAGCCACACTGATAACTAACAGTTGCACAGACAAACATTGTTTCTTTTAATATGGTAGTTATAGGATACCACCTTTACAAAAACGTCTGTCAGGTTTCTGCTTTTCCGGAGCTGTCCTGGTAAGCTGTAAACACAGCTTTTACTCAAGGGAAAACATTATCTGGAGAGCAATAATTGCAGTTTCACAGTGAGACAGAGATGGATCCAGGAATAAATGTACTATGGAATTTGACAGTAGAACCATGAAGTGGCCAAATTACCATCAAAACTTCATAGTAAAACTGTGAACTTCATGGTCAAACTCTCACAGTAATTTTTTTCCTGGAGATGAATCTCAAGGAATGGTCAAGGCTCTGAACTCAGAAACTGGGAGGGTTTCTAAAGCCTTGGGTTGCTGTCTTCTGCCTCCTGTGGGGTTGCCGATGTCTCATGTGATCCCTCTTGGCTGAGTTACCTACCAGTTTTCCTCTTTCTAGCTATGCGGCTATAGGTAATGCTGCCGGGGTCTCATGCTACACATGGCATCAGTGATTGTTAATAGACAATGTGCTCTTAATCAATAACTAATTACATTTTCTGTTTTCTCTCCGAGCTGCTTCCGTCATCAGCTCCAGCCCCATCATACCCGGGCCACTTATTGCCGATGTGCATATTTCTCATTTTATTCAAACTATGACTCCATGACTTTAGTTTTGTTCTTAGATTTATCATCTACGCCACCCAAGGAGGTTGGGTCCCTTTTTGAGTCTTGGTCCTCCCAAGGTTTCTTCCTATAACACTTAGGGAGTTTTCCTTGCCACTGTTGCCCTAGGCTTGCTCAATTTGGGATTGGACGTAGTTATTAGGAGATCATCTAAACTTGTAAAGTTGCTTTGAGACAATGCATTGTAAAAAGCGCTATATAAATAGATCTGACTTGACTTGACTTGACTTAAAGAATGCTGTGAGTTCAAACCTTAGTCCTGTCAACTCTTTACTGTTGGAGTAACTGCCTTTTCTATTTAATTTTAACTTCCTCTGGAAAAAGGTATACGTTGTAATGTTTTACCATGTAGCAGGCAAATGGATATATTTAACTAGTTTGCTTATGATTTGGGCTCGGCTGCAATGGGAATTGCTACCAATGAAAGGAAATGTTAATGTGACAGCTAGTGAATCCAACTTTGTGGATGTGATACCAATATGACAAACTATAAGGTATTATGATTATATTACTAATCTTTTCTAAAATCCTACACAATAAAAATACTAATAATGCACAGATCTCTAGGTAGCTTAACTGAGGTGCCAGTTTCTAATGGATCAAGTTGAGAAATTAACTGTTTAAATCAAACAAAGTGGAACACGTAATACTGTACAAACGGATTATATATTTTAAGAATTATTTTTTTATATAAATTTTTGTTTTGAATGTAAATTAAAGATATTAAGTGATAGACCCATTTCATGGAAAGAATATCTGAATGTACCATGCTCTCGGAAATGGCTAGGATAGTAAATGTATAGATAAGGGGTTCTTATCACCATTATTTCTCACGAGGAATTTCTTATCAGGTTCGTGTATATTCAAAACCCCACCTACTTTCCATTTGCCTGGATAACATAGTGAAGCAGGGAACTCATTGACTGGTTCTTCTGCTAATAAATGAACAGCTAACATATGAAATGAAATGAAATAAAATAAACAGAAAATATAAAATTGTTTGATATAAGTAGAGGTACGAAGCCATTCAGAACAACATCTGCTTCCATTATTTTCCTGATCATCAATCATAGTAGCGGGTTGGTTTTTCAGAAAGCACGTTAAGACAATAATGTTGTAGCAGGAATTCTGATCCTGGAAGTTCTGATAATGGGGTTTGACTGTATAACAAACTGATTACACAGATGAACTGTGGCAATTTCTCCAAGATTCTGGAAACACAGCTGATTTTTCACCTACCAGCTTACATATTTAATAAAGGCCAAGAGAAATGTTTTACATTTACATTTACATTTACAGCATTTAGCAGACGCCCTTATCCAGAGCGACTTACAATTGATACAATCTTACAATCCAAGCAATTGTGGGTTAAGGGCCTTGCTCAAGGACCCAACAGTGGCAGCTTGGCAGAGGTGGGATTTGAACCCTGGACCTTCTGGTCCAAAGTCCAGTACCTTAACCGCTAGGCTTTACATTTTTATGTGTTCTTAGTAGTTTAGTATTTTTTTCATAAATATTTATGAAGGTTTATTTGCAATAGAGATTTTATCTCCTACTGTAGTGCACTCTGGGTTCCAGTGTCCTGAATTTCTGATAGCTGTTTGACTGAACCATTGAACTGAGACAAGCATAACAGATAAAAGTGGGACACAACTGTTTATGAACATGAAATAAGCCCACATCCATATAAGAACATGTGCGCTGGAAGATGGTGTGCTTTCCCTGCAAATGGCCTGATTTTGTTGGTATAATTTAAGCCTTCTGAACCCGCTGAACTCATCACAGCAGTTTCTTGGAGACACTGGAGCATTTGTGAATTTATTATAGAGGGTTAGAATTTGTACTTCTAAAGATCTACTTCACCGGGCAATGGTATATTAATGAATCTATTTCAGTGTTAAATTACAGGTACACATGTATTACTGGCTGTGTGATTTTTGCAGGTTCCATAGGAGTTTGTATAATCATTTTGACAGGATTTTTTGTTTGCACCCTCATCTGTCTGTGCTGGACTGCCTGATTGCTGTGAAAGAGGAAACTCAGCAGCTAAAAAAAGAACTGCCAATTTTGGAATGGGTAAGTGCCAGGGTCTTACAAGCTACAATCTTTACAAAATCCTTACAAACAGTTGACACATTGTAATAACATAGTTTTATAAGAATGTTTAGAATGAATTTAATGACTGAATTGTGTGTTGTAGAAAATGGCTTCACTGGGTAAAGGGGCACTGGGTAAATGATCAATGTGTGAAAAAAACATGTACCAAAAATAAGCTTCGCATACATACCTCTGGATTTCAGTGGTGGGATTTTCCACACTGATCCTTAACTACTCAGCATGTTTGGAAACACACCAACAAGCCATGCAAGTAATCAGATAGGGTGACTTCAACTGCCTTTTCCCTGGCAATGGTTGTTAAATGGTTAAAGCAATGGTTAAAGCCATGAAATTTCAAAAGGGACCATACAATTATATAAAGAATGTTACAATGTTGTCTGCAGATGACTCCACAGGGATGTGTTTCTATTTGTCTGTGTAAAGGGCAGTGTGGATTTATTAAAATATTTGATCAATGTTGGTTTTATACCACTATACCTCTTAATGCATGTAAATGTATGCTAAGATCTGAAAGTCAAAGTGTAAATGTAGGACTGAGTATGCAAACTCTGCTGACATTTCCTCTAAATAATATTTCCATATTAACAGAGTCAGCATACGCAGGGAAAGAGCTCTCATAGTATTCAGTTTATGAATAAAATTCACGTGGACTTCTATCAGCCCATAGAAAATCACACTCGATCCTTTGTTGTGCATTTGTTCAGAAAATATATGGACAATGTTGTTATTGAAGATATGCAGAATGTGGAAACTTGATTGACCTATAATATTTGGAGTGGTAATTTCCTGTGTTCCCAACTATCACAGTGTTTCTAAGATTTCTCAGATTTTAATCGAAAATAATGACCTTGCAATACACTTGTGTTTGCTACGTAATGCTGAGGTTGCTCACATTTGAAGCTGCTTTTGACTAGGAAATTGTGCTTGGTTTGTAACTGTAAAGTACTTGCACAACTAAGCTATGACTACGCAACTATCAGCTGCTGTAATGTTTTTTCAACTAGTGTGTCCTTTAAAATGTACCTTTAGCAGCAGAAGATCTTATCCAGAGTGACTTACAACATGTACAAACGGTTGAAGGTGCCACAGGACAAATACTAGAATTATCTATAAGTAATTCATTACTTATTAGACTAATGCTAACTAGAGAATTAATTCAAGTCCTCAGTTTGACACCAAAGTGCACATTCAATAAATATCAAGAGCTTAAAGATGTTTGTGAAACTTTTAGAATTTTCTGTATTTCTGCATAAATATGACCTAAAACATCATCACATCACCATGGTGGTAGTATCATGGTTTGGGCCTGTTTTGCTGCATCTGGGCCAGGACGGCTTGCCATCATTGATGGAACAATGAATTTTGAATTACATCAGAAAATTCTAAAGGAAAATGTCACGACATCTGTCCATGACCTGAATCTCAAGAGAAGGTGGGTCATGCAGAAATAAATGACCCTAAGCACACAAGTCGTTCTACCAAAGAATGGTTAAAGAAGAATAAAGTTAATGTTTTGGAATGGCCAAGTCAAAGTCCTGACCTTAATCCAATCAAAATGTTGTGGAAGGACCTGAAGTGAGCAGTTAATGTGAGGAAACCCACCAACATCCCAGAGTTGAAGCTGTTCTGTACGGAGGAATGGGCTAAAATTCTTCCAAGCCGGTGTGCAGGACTGATCAACAGTTACTGGAAAAGTTCAGTTGCAGTTATTGCTGCACAGGGGGGTCACAGCAGATACTGAAAGCAAAGGTTCAAATACTTTTGCCACTCACTAATATGTAATGTTGGATAATTTTTCTCAATAAATAAATGACCAAGTATAATATTTTTGTCTTATTTGTTTAACTGGGTTCTCTTTATATAGTTTGTAGTCTTTATATATAGTAGACTTGTGTGAAAATCTGATGATGTTTTAGGTCATATTTATGCCTATATATATACAGTGGGGGAAAGAAAGTATTTAGACAGCCACTGATTGTGCAAGTTCTCCGACTCAAAAAGATGAAAGAGGTCTGTAATTTTTATCATAGGTACACTTCAACTATGAGAGACAAAATGACAAAAAAAAATCCAGGAAATCACATTGTAGGATTTTTAAAGAATTTAATTGTAAATTATGGTGGAAAATAAGTATTTGGTCAATAAATTTGGTTCAACTCAATACTTTGTAACATAACCTTTGTTGAATGACAGAGGTCAAACGTTTCCTGTAAGTCTTCACCAGGTTGGCACACAGTGTAGCTGGTATTTTGGCCCATTCCTCCATGCAGATCTCCTCTAGAGCAGTGATGTTTTGGGGCAACACGGACTTTCAACTCCCTCCACAAATTTTCTATGGGGTTGAGGTCTGGAGACTGGCTAGGCCACTCCAGGACCTTGAAATGCTTTTTACGGAGCCACTCCATTGCCCAAGCGGTGTGTTTGTGATCATTGTCATGCTGGAAGACCCAGCCATGTTCCATCTTCAATGCTCTCACTGATGGAAGGAGGTTTCGGTTTAAAATCTCACAATACATGGCTCCGTTCATTCTTCCCTTAACACATTTCAGTCGTCCTGTCCCCTCTGCAGAAAAACAACCGAAAAAAGTATGAGGTTTTCACCCCCATGCTTCACAGTAGGTATGGCACAACTCAGAATTCTTCTTCCTCCAAACACGGCGAGTTGAGTTTTTACCAAAAAGTTCTATTTTTCCTGTTTCTGCACGACAAAATCTTGATATAGAATAATTTTACTGCTCTGCACAAAGCCTTGACCACAACACATTTGAGTCTGAATGTAATTAGAATGCAAACTGAGGGAATGGTCTTATCACACACTGTCATTACCTGACCACACTAATGCTCTCATAGTTCATATTTGAGTATAGTTTGAGTTAGTGTTGTAGTCAAGACCAAGACCGGGACACATCGAGCCCGAGGCAAGAAAAAAGGTCAAGACTGAGACCAGGGAGTGGCCGAGACTGAGACTAGAACGGGACCAGATGAATTTTTTTTTTGTTCATACAAGAATTAAAAGAATAACATGAAAAAAAAATAATTTGTTCATAATTCACTTTACATACATTCATTCTACATAATATAATTATAATAAATAATACATAATACTATATTTCATTATTGACTTTGTAAAATATAACAATAATATATATAGCCTAAAATTATTATTAATTATTATTATATTATAGTCTTGTCTATTATAGTCTAGTCTACAAAATGCACACTTGCAATCTTAACGTGAGACTATTCAAAATAAATGTTCAAAATAAATGTTCAAAATAAAATGTTCATTGACTGGATACTGAATGAGAAATAACTTGATTTTCCCTGTTAGCCAATCTGAGTGCACATTTTGTGTACTGTAGGTATGTATCGGTATGTACAGGTATGGTTTTTGGTTATTCAATAATGAAGGAAAAAAAGTTCCATTTATAATTAATGTTACCTCATACAGATGAACTGGACTCGGCTGTTTCGACAACAATTTCCAGGTCCACCTTACTCTGAGATCGAGACAAGGTCATTTATGGTCTCAAGACCAGTCATTTTTTAGATATAGTATGTGTGTATATGTATAGTATATAAACATGAAGTGGCTATGGCTGCAGCATTAAAATAAGTGATAGCCACTCTATTAACAATTATGGCCAATTCTTTCATTCAGTCACAAATTACCTTTTGGTAGTAAGAAACACTTGATGTTTTGGGATTGAATGTACAGGATGTCCTAGTGACTGAGCTTGACTGTTAAGCTGTCTAATGTGGCACTCAGGCCTGGAGACTGCATTAAGTGAAACACTGTACATTGCTGAAGCTCAATGGTATGCTGCTTCCTTAGATGCTTTGAAATGTTGGAAGTGCGACCTCCTTTAGAAATAGATTGACCTTGCCGCGGTTCATCGTTCACTAATGCTATAGCGGAACCTGCAAAATTAAATCTACGCAATGGCGACACAGAAATGTGTGTACCCCTTTAAGAGAAATGCATTGCATTGTGGGAGATGTGGTTTGTTTATGGCGTTGCTAAAGTAATGTGTAATTGCTAGGTGCAGCAGCATGCGTGAGTATGGATGAAAGATAGTGATGTAGCTTTGAGGCGTGAACTCAAAGACGACCGATCAGTGGCATTTCTAGACTACTTGAAGGGCTATGGCCCCCACTGCCCCCACCAAGAACCACCCCTGAAACTGACCTATACCAACTAGAGTGACATGTCACAATTGTGTAGTGACTGTTAGTTTACTTCTGTACTTTAACAGCAAAATAAACTAACAGTCACTACACAATTATACCGGGTACTTGTCATCCTTGCAGGCAAGAGGAACAATACAACAACATTGGGTTATGAACTCACACTCACTCTGGTCCAGGAGCGATACACACAGATCGCCTGAGTCACCCGACTACAGCGAGGTGGTGTGACTAAAAGGTCAATGATGTACACTGGTCCTGACAGACTGCTGCTTACAGCCATAATTTTTTGCAGTAGTAAGTTGACGCTTGTATGAGTGAAAATAAGTGTAATGAAGTATAAGTGTAATGAAAATGCTTATTAAATTAAAATTAAATGTACTGACTAGCCAAAACGTTAGCTTAAATGACACAGTCACGTAGCAAACAAAAAAGCACGTAGGTTTTGTAGCGACGGAACGGACGGATGAAGTTGGATGTTATGGTGGTTGTGTGGCTGATTTTTGATCTGCAGACCTTGCATATCGCTGTTCACTACTTTCATTGACAACATAATCCTGGAATCCAAACATTTTTGGAATAGCTGCTTCCATGTTATGAGTTTCTTTGTACATTTTGTATATGCTGTTCTGGTAGGTTGCCAGGTTTGTGTGATTTGAAACAGAAATCACCCAATCATGTTTCAACAAATAAAATCTCTAAAAATACAGTGGGGAAAAAAAGTATTTAGTCAGTCACTGATTGTGCAAGTTCTCCTACTTAGAAAAATGAGAGAGGTCTGTAATTTTCATCATAGGTACACTTCAACTATGAAAGACAAAATCAGAAAAAAAAATCCAGGAAATCACATTGTGGGATTTTTAAAGAATTTAATTGTAAATTATGGTGGAAAATAAGTATTTGGTCAAAAAATTTGGTTCAACTCAATACTTCGTGATACCTTTGTTGGCAATGACAGAGGTCAAACGTTTCCTGTAAGTCTTCACCAGGTTTGCACACACTGTAGCTGGTATTTAGGCCCATTCCTCCATGCAGATCTCCTCTAGAGTAGTGATGTTTTGGGGCAACACGGACTTTCAACTCCCTCCACACATTTTCTATGGGGTTGAGGTCTGGAGACTGGCTAGGTCACTCTAGGACCTTCAAATGCTTTTTACGGAGCCACTCCTTTGTTGCCTGAGCAGTCTGTTTGGGATCATTGTCATGCTGGAAGCCCCAGCCACGTTCCATCTTCAATGCTCTCACTGATGGAAGGAGGTTTTGGCTTAAAATCTCATGATAAATAAGTAATTGGTGATTTTTACAGTGAACACTCTCACATATTATTTAAGGTTTAATAGACGTAAAACAAAACGAAATGTATTTTTTTAATATTTGAGAAAGTTATTCTCGAAGTTTGATGACGTCTCTGCGCACAGCGTAATGACGCTACCATGTATGGGTTGTAATGGAACTTGACGACAGTTGGCTGTTGGTGTTAGATGAATAAAACAGTAGAAAAGTTGACATTTAGACCCCCAAAACTGTAGACAAGATCACCAGGCGTTACTGAAGCGGCACACGTATGTGTACCTTATCTGAGGAAAGGTAAGTCGGAAAAACCGGCTGAATTTACCATATCAGAAGCAGCTGGACAAGCTTCTTTGGCTAGGTGTGCTAGCCGTTAGCATTAGGGACCACTCATACACAGATCCCCAGCATGTAGCTTAACGTCAATATGTCTGGCTGTGTACATTGTCACTTTGTCTAAACTTACACATATATGGGACAAGATCTTCGCTTTGGTTTGCATGTGTGTGATGGTACAAAACAGAAACAAAAATACATTTTATCTGCACGTTTCTAGACGGTGGCTATCTTTTAGCTGGTTTAGCTTATCTGCTCCACCACGGTAAAGTTAAGTTTTATTTAGTCTTTTCGGCGCTAATAAGTTTTGGGCGGACTATGGTAGCCAGTAAAGACTTGCATATTCACGGCAGTACGACCAGAGAGTGAAGCACGCCTTTTCTTTCACGGTTTGCGTGACATTTCTCGCACCCATGTGTTTTTTGTGTTAGTAGTTGAAAACTGAGACCACATTTACAATCAGAATAAAATGCATGCATCTTTAGACCATGCCTGTGCACCAGCATTTGCTGTCTTCTTGTCCTGCCAGTCGTTTCAGTGCATTTAAATACGTTATTGATCCCGTCAACTATAGATGGCTGCAGGGGAAAAACGTCAGCATGCCACTTTAATTTTCCAAACTATTTCAAATACATTATATAAAACACCAAAACGCATTATGGTGCACCTGGGTTTGGATTTCGTAAACAACGATGTAACTAAGTTATACAGTGTTTCCATGTTGAATCTCAGTAACACAGCAGATCATATTAGGAGACACAAACTATGGATTATGTATGTACTGCAATTTCTGCTTTAACTTTTCATTTTTCATTTCAACTGAATTGTATATAACACTCAATATGTGTAATGTGCAGCTAGCTGGAAGTAATGACACAACTTTTGGTTGATGTAATGCAATACAGGTAATTACTAAAACACAATATAAAAATATGTACTGCTGTACAATACAGTAATTATTGTCTTTGTGTCTTTTATAAAAGTTGAAACTTTTACTAAAAACAAAAATGAAGAAGTAGAAGGACACCATGTTTCCTTTGAAGGCTGAAATTCTTTTTTTCAGTCAGCAGGTTTTACAAGGGTTTGCTCGTACTAGTTTTCTGTCATTCATACGTGCATTCGAAATATGAGATTTTTATTTCCTATTATAATACTTAAGACCTTGGCCAATGGATATTGATCAGGTGGACATTACACTAGGCAGACCTTTATATATTTATATATTTTTTAAAACTTTGTATAGTGCAGCTAGCTCTCAGCAAGCATGCACAACCACTGGATTTTGAATGTACTGCAGGAATTACTTTATATACATTTTAATGTATTTTGTATTTCTATAGCATTTCAGCTGCACCAGACTAAAATGATTGTGTGTAGTACAGCTACGTTTCATCAATCATGGACAAACACCGGATTTCACTTTTAGATTGAATACAGCTGATTTGTGCTGTATATAATGCGGCTACTAATGGTATTCAAATTCAAATGTAAAAAAAAGTTGTATTACGTTCAAAATTCAGAGGTAATGCATTATTGTTGTAACTCTGCTAAACTATTGCTGCTAATTTTAGTGTTGAAATCAAGCATGTGAGCTATGCAGTCAGAACTTTTGAAATTTAGGCAAATTTTTGGCTGCTGCTATTTTTGTTCCTTTTTATGCTCTCAGCTACAATTATGTTAGGTCTTGGAACATTAGCATTATTCCTCCACTTTAAGGGTTCTTTGCACTTGTAGAACAAGTTGACATTGTCTTGTGTATATATTTTTATGGTTTATAGGTATAAAGATTGTAGTGGTGTGTTGAGTTGTATCCAGAGTGTCCTCTTGTGTGTTTATATTGTAGTAATACAGTTATTTTTTTCATTATTGAGAAGGCAGTTAGGGCAGCATGGTGGTGCAGCTCCAGTGTCCCCAGTTTGATCCTAATCTAGGACTCTACCTGTCTAGAGTTTGCACCCATGTCTGTGAGGGTTTACTCCGGTTATCTGGTTTCCCCCAACATTTTGAAGACGTGTGTTAGGTTAATTGGTGTTTCTGAAGTGGCCTTGGTGTGGGTGCGCGTGCCACACGATGGGTTGACATCCTGTCTAATGTTGTTCCAGGATGAAGTGGATAAGAAAATGAATGAATGAGAAAGTTAACTAATGTGCACTGAATATTTCTGTTATTCAAATTTAGTAAAACTTAACAATGGTATATTATGCTGTCATCTAGTCCTGTCTCCAACACCCGTTTCGTTTCGGTTAATGCTGTTGTGTTCCGCTTAAATGTATTTCTGTTTTCGACTTTTGTTTGCCTCCTAAATGTCGTTGTGTTTTCACCAAATGCAGCATTTTTGTAAATGTTGCTGCCTTTATGTTGTTGCGTTTTTCCTTAATGTATTTGTGTTCTGACTCAATGCTGTTGCGTTCGCAACTTTTGTTTGCTTCATTTTGTTTTGCTGGGCCACTGTCCTTGTGACTCTCTACATCACGTGTTGCCGATTTCAGCTTTCTCTGTTGGAAGTGTTGGTGGGAAATCTGGCACAATCACAATGTCACAGGTTTAAGGTCTAAATGACTAAACGTTTATGTTCAATTTGAAACAGTTTCCAGGGCCTGCATGTTAATTTTATTGTGGTTGTAGTAAAACTCTTAAAACTGTTTTTCTCTTCTAGGTTAAAAGCAAGGACTTAAATCTATGAAACTGTCCCAAAGGAAGCAGTGTTCCCCATTTTTGATGTCTTCCATTTGAAAGTGGCACTATGCCCGCAGCCACTGTGGATCATAGCCAAAGAATATGTGAGGTTTGGGCTAGTAACCTGGATGAGGAGTTGAAGCGGATTCGCCAGGTGATCCGAAAGTACAACTATGTTGCAATGGTAAGCTTTGATATTTTATGTACAGTGGTGTGAAAAAGTGTTTGCCCCCTTCCTGAGTTCCTATTTTTTTGCATGTTTGTCACACTTAAGTGTTTCGGAACATCAAACCAATTTAAATATTAGTCAAAGACAACACAAGTAAACACAAAATGCAGTTTTTAAATGAAGGTGTTTATTATTAAGGGGAAAAAAATCCAAATCTACTTGGCCCTGTGTGAAAAAGTGGTTGCCCCCCTTTGTTAAAACATAACTTAACTATGGTTTATCACCCCTGAGTTCACTGTCTCTAGCCACACCCAGGCCTGATTATTGCCACACCTGTTCTCAATCAGGACATCACTTAAATAGAACCTGCCTGACAAAGTTAAGTACACCAAAGGATCCCTAAAAGCTACACATCATGCCGAGATCCAAAGAAATTCAGGAACAATTGAGAAAGAAAGTAATTGAGATCTATCAGTCTGGAAAGCGTTATAAAGCCATTTCTAAAGCTTTGGGACTCCAGTGAACCACAGTGAGAGCCATTATCCACAAATGGCGTAGACATGGAACAGTGCTGAACCTTCCCAGGAGTGGCCGGCTGACCAAAATTACCCCAAGAGTGCAGCGACGACTCATCTAATTGGTCACAAAAGACCCCACAACAACATCCAAAGAACTGCAGCCTCACTTTGCCTCAGTTAAGGTTAGTGTCATGCCTCCACCATAAGAAAGAGACCGGGCAAAAATGGCCTGCATGGCTATTTTAAAGAACTAAAACCACCCGCTGAGCAAAAAGAACATTAAGCTCGTCTCAATTTTTCCAGAAAGAACACATTTTTTGATGATCCCCAAGGTTGTTGGGAAAAATTCTGTGGACTGATGAGACAAAAGTTGAACTCTGGAATGTGTTTTGTCCATTACATCTTCTGGCGTAAAAGTAACACAGCATTTCAGAAAAAGAACATTATACCAACAGTAAAATATGGTGGTGGTAGTGTGATGGTCTGGGGCTGTTTTGCTGCTTCAGGACCTGGAAGACTCGCTGTGATAAATGGAACTATGAATTCCGCTGTCTACCAAAAAATCCTGAAGGAGAATGTCTGGACATCGGTCCATGACCTCAAGCTGAAACGAACTTGGGTTCTGCAGCAGGACAACGATCCAAAACACAGCAGCAAGTCCACCTCTGAATGGCTGAAGAAAAACAAAATGAAGACTTTGGAGTGGCCTAGTCAAAGTTCTGACCTGAATCCTATTGAGATGCTGTGGCATGACCTTAAAAAGGCTGTTCATGCTCGAAAACCCTCCAATGTGGCTGAATTACAACAATTCGGCAAAGATGAGTGGCCAAAATTCCTCCACAACGCTGTAAAAGACTCGTTGCAAGTTATCAGAAACGTTTGGTTGTAGTTGTTGCTGCTAAGGGTGGCCCAACCAGTATTAGGTTTAGGGGGCAATAACTTTTTCACACCGGGCCATGTAGGTTTGGATTTTTTTTCTCCCTTAATAATAAACACCTTCATTTAAAAACTGCATTTGGTGTTTACTTGTGTTTTCTTTGACTAATAATTAAATTGTTTTTATGTTCCGAAACACTTAAGTGTGACAAACATGCAAAAAAAAAATAGGATATCAGGAAGGGGCAAACACTTTTTCACACCACTGTATGTAACAAAATGTAGACATGGTTGTGATAGACACTAACAGTGTGACATTTTCTAGTTGAAAATATCAATATGAGCTTGGTATATTAATAGTAAAAAAGTTAATAAAATGTTAACGTGATATTGTTTTAACTTATTTAATGCCATTAATCATATTTTTTGCTGCTGGACGCTGAAGGAACCACAGTTTTTGGCTGTGATTCTGGTGCAGCAAACACGATAAGACATTATGAAAATTATGTTATTGGATTACTACAAAGTAATAAATGCATTTCGGTTGAAACTTATATTGTCTACTTTTTGGCCTGTTTAGGACGAGCCAAGTCTTGTAGCACTATGTGCTGTATATACTTGAAGTTTTGAGTGTTTTGTATTTTAACTGTTGTATTGCATGTGTATGTTTGCCAGCTATAGTTCTGTATAAATATGTTGAAGTGTAATTAAGTGCATTGCAAGTAGCAGTGTATTAGCTGATGAATAATATTTTATTTTATACCATTTTTAAAATAAAATGTCTTCCAAAATTACTACATTGTTATATATGCAGTTACCATGATAATACATTTCATATACCATGATAGAGGGATTTGGCTGAAGGTAGGAGCACTAAAATAAAAACACATGCTTCCCAGCGGTGCATACCCGTTGGGAAACTTACTGCCTGTATGTCTTAAACAAAGCTCGTTTTCATTTCTTGTTTTTGGTAAAAAAAAAAAAAGAAAAGTGCACACACAACAACTATGCAAGTTTGTTCAGACTCCATATTGACAGTAATGTAAACAATTCTTCTTTTTGAGACTATAATTGTGACCTTTCTTGGGCTACATTTACACTGCAGTTAAAAGTATCTTAAGTTTTTTTTTTCTCTCATTGTGACGCAGATTTGTTTCTTTCATTGCAGTGTGAATGGAAAAACATGTTCAATTATACTTCAGTTCTGGTTTGGGTCACTTTCGATTGTCAGTGTATGTTCTCACAGGGTGGCACGGTGGCGCATGTGGTTAGCGCGGTCAGCTCACCGCTCCAGAGATCCCTTATTTGATCCTAACCCCAGACTTGGAGGAAACTTAAGCATTAAGCAGTCTTTAGTGTGTACAAATATGGCACTGTTTATTAAAGCACTTAATCTTTCTAGGGTTTTTCAGAGAAGAGCTCCACTGCCTGTGCCTCTGGGAATGCTGCTGGTGTTGGCTTATTTATCGATATTCACAGACATGTAGCCAGGGGCTCCTCTTTCAGTCTGTTTCTCAGATCAGTTTTAACCTGAAAAACATAAAACAGTCACTTGGCTTTAAAATAACTAAACAGAAATTTGGTGCAAAATATATTTAGTACTGAAAGAAAGATGAAATTCGCTTACCCTGTACCCTGTTCCTGGTTGAAAAATGTCTCTCGCAGTTCACACTGGAGCTAGAACACAGAGGTTTTGGGTATATCAAATTTGTTCTCTGCATTTTTTCACTATGGACAGCAATTGTAATTTCAAATTATTTCAGCCGACAGGTGTAATTCTTGAGTCTTATCCTTGTATTTAAATGCTAATGTTGGATGCTAGTGGTGTTGTGCGTCTCTCTTGCTCATCCTCACACTGTATTCTCGTCAAATATTTTTTAATCTGCTGAGTAAATGCATACAAATTATTAGTCTAACCTTCACTAAAGATAGTCTGTGTTAGATCTCTGCATATGATGTTCTTCCTATGTCCAACACTATATGGTTTATAATATGGTTTATTTTTCCAGTCATGTCAAAAATTATTATTATTATAAAATTATTAAGTTCTACGTGGAGATCTGCCCTGGTATGGCTTTATTTGGGGTTCCAGAGGACTGGGCTCAGTATAAGAATAAAAAACTATTAGATGTCCTTGCTTTCACATCCTTAATTTCCAACTCCTGCTACAATGGAATAAAACCTCAATTTATTGTTTTGAGGATTAAACATTGTTGTAGAGCTGTGTTTTATATTAACAGTTTAAAGAGGAGTGAATATTGTCTTTTTTGCCACCAATTATTCAATATATTTAGTTTGGAACATTATAAAAATACAGTGGGGCAAAAAAAGTATTTAGTCAGCCACTGATTGTGTGAGTTCTCTTACTTAGAAAGATGAGAGAGGTCTGTAAGTTTCATCATAGGTACTCTTCAACTATGAGAGACAAAATGAGAAACAAAATCCAGGAAATCACATTGTAGGATTTTTAATTAATTTAATTGTAAATAATGGTGAAAAATAAGTATTTGGTCACCCACAAACAAGCAAGATCTCACAGACCTGTAACAACTTCTTTAAGAAGCTCTTCTGTCCTCCACTCGTTACCTGTTTGGCCTCGTTATCTGTATAAAAGACACCTGTCCACAGTCTCAAACAGTCAGACTCCAAACTCAAGACCAAAGAGCTTTCGATGGACACCAGGACGAAAATTGTAGACCTGCACCAAGCTGGGAAGAGTGAATCTTCAATAGGCAAGCAGGTTGGTGTGAATAAATCAACTGTGGGAGCAATTGTTAAAAAAAATGGAAGCCATACAAGACTACTGATAATCTCCCTTGATCTGGGGCTCCACACAAGATCTCATCACGTGGGGTCAAAATGATCATGAGAACGGTGAGCAAAAATCCCAGAACTACATGGAGGGACCTGATGAATGACCTGCAGAGAGCTGGGACCAAAGTAACAAGACTACCATCAGTAACACACTACACCGAGAGGGACTCAGATCCTGCAGTGCCAGGCGTGCCCCCCTGCTTAAGCCAGTACATGTCCAGGCCCGTCTGAAGTTTGCCAGAGAGCATGTGGAT